>VZRQ01003875.1:1443908-1484026 GCA_013397975.1 Machaerirhynchus nigripectus | reverse complement strand
GTGGGGGGGGGAGGGGAGAAAGACCTACCTTAAAGAGCTCCACCTGAAGTTACAAATATCTCCAGGGTCATTCAAGCACTAGGACAAGTAAGCGGGACCAGGCTGACCTGAATAAAAGCAGGTAAATTAGCCCACAGCGTTATTTTCAAGTAATTATCCAAGCAGAACAAATGCAAATGGTTAAATTGAATCTAAACAGACTGCACTGGGCAAACAGATTCTGGACTAGGGAGTCCACAGAAAACTAAGTGTTTAAGAGCCACAACATTAGGGTGTCTACCACTGAATTTGTGAGCAATATATTTTGATCAACTCTTCTTTCTTCCCACTTCCCCTCCCACCACTTCCTCCCCCTTTTTCATATTCAATTGTCTGAATCGTCAGACAATTCAGATTGGAAGGGAGCACCGGAGTCCATCCTATCCAGCCTGTGCTCAGGACAGGGTCAGCTAGGAGAACAGACCAGGTGACTCTGGGCGTTGTCAGGTTATTGAAAACCTCCACGGGTGGAGGCTGCACAGCCTCCCTGGGCCCTTGCTGCACTGCTGGACCTCCCACCTACGATGGGGAAAGACCCCCTCCAGTGGGGAAAGTGTCTCTGGCAGGTTGCTGGTAGGTGACCTGATCCATACATCCATGTCCCCCCCTGGCTGAGCAAGTCCCCTTCCCTCAGCCTCTCCTCACAGGGCTCCAGCCCCAGACCAAGCTGGTGGCCCTTCACTGAAATCCACTTTAAGGATGTCTTTATTGTATAGGAGCTACAAACTTGATGGATATCTAGACAAGATCTAGCAAGTCCTGAGAAGGAGATAATCACTTTCCTCAACTTCCTGGCTTTGCTCCTGCTAAGAGAGCCCAGGATGCTATTGGCCTTCATTTCTGCTTCACTTTGCCACAGACTTGTCCTCAGACAGCCCATCGCAGGGGAACCCTGGGGGTTTCTCCTTCCTCAGGGCACAACTTTGCATTTGTTGCTATTGAATTTCATGAGGTCCCTGGCAGCTCCCTTCTCCAGCCTGGCTAATTCTCCCTAAAGAGCAGCCCAGCCCTCAGGTATGTTCAGTGGTATCCCTCCCCCAGCTGCAGCTGGGGACATCTGCACACTTGATGAGAGTGCACTCCACCACCTCCCCAGGTCACTGACAGGGATGTTAAACAGGGCAGGTCCCAGGATAGACCCCTGGTACCACACTTGTGACATGCAGAGCAAGACCCATCACCCACAACCCTCTGAGACCCACCCTGGGTTTATATCCTCGTAGCTGTCCACCCATCCGGGTCTTAGCATCCTAAACTGGATGCTTGCCAGCCTCCTCCTATTTAAAAGTGTTTTCTCTTGTACTGATGTAACACAAAAAGAAATGTTGCTGTACAAACTTCCTCCATAGGCAGAATAAGTAACCCAATCACTGGAAAAGACCATTACTCCCAACAAAGATTGGAGAGGTAAGAAAACCATAGGAACGTCCTACACTTGACTTTAGAGACAAGCTTGTTTATGCAGCATTGCCTTATGCCGTAAGTGCCTGAGCAATTCAAGGAGTCATTACAGAGCGTAACAGATGTTTCAATACTTTACAGATCTAACTAGCAAGTAAAAGCCACTCCATGCTGCTGTCACCTGCTTCAGTGCAAGCAGGGAAAGATATGAACCCCCAACCCCATTTTTTTTCACATCATTAACTTCTTTCTTCACCACTGCCTCTCCTCTGAGTCCCCACTGCCTGTGCCTTTCTGTCTCCCTGTGCCAAGGCCCCCATCTCCCCACCGTCCCTAGAGCCCCTATCTCAGTTTCCTCTCTCCCTTCTATTTTCACTCCTGAAGGACACAAGCAGCCAAAGCTAGTCAGGCCAAAACAGACATTTTCTATGGTAAGAGAGACCCAGGTGAGCCTCTCCTGACTCTCACCTGTCTCCTGCTGGGACTTTGCTGCAGGTTGCCTCCAACATTTCATGACAAAAATTTTCCATTACGTTTTCCATTTCCAACTCTCAACCTTTCTATCATATGATTTCAGGTTAAAACAGCAGGAATTTTGTACAGCTTATCTAGTTCAATATGATCTTTCTGTCAGCTGCTGAAAAAAGATTGTAGATGTTAAAGCCAAAAGCCAAAATCCAGCTGTGATTCATCTCCAACCTCACCCTAGAAACTTAACCTCATCTCAAATACCAGAGTTTTTCTAACTGAAACCAAGGGCTTATGCACATGAACCATCATCTGTAACCTCAACACTCACAACACACTTTCAGCTACCATAAACAGATTTTCCTCAGCTGTGTATGGCTTTTACTGATTAACATAGTACAACAGCTAAAATAGAAAATACTATGTAGTTTCAGCTACTGAACCTGTATTTAACAGCTGCTCGCTGCCCTGTGGGACTGCCAACACTGCTTTTGCTCCAGGCAGATAAAGGAAGAGTGTGAGAAGAGTCACGTTGGCTTAGACCACCAGTGCAACCAGGCAAGGGCTCTCACCACAGCCAACAGGGAAAAGGAGGAGAACACATACACCTACAGGGATATTCCCTATGGCCATCTCTGGCCTTAGAGATAATGCCTTTAATATTAATAATAAAACATACAAGGAAGAAGAACACCTCACTGCTGTTTCCCATTGCATTCCTAAAAAAGGGGGAGAAAGCTTCTGACAAGAACAGTCCTTCCCCAAACTGACAGCCTGCAGTGCTCCTGTTAGAACAGCTCTTCCAGGACACCCGGAGCAAGCTCATGCCCTAAACCTAACACATAACAGCTCTGTAATGCACATGATTTATATGAATTCTACTGGATTAGGAAAGAGACAAAATATATTTCTGCTATTTTAAAACTACTCCCATATTTAGACTTTTTATATCGTTTCACAGAAGGCTCCATACTCTTGTGTCAGCTATCTCGTCTGTACCCTGTAGCAGGTTTTTCCATATTTTCCATGTTCCTCATGTCAGAGCAGTGGTTTCTGAACTGTAGCCCACCAAAGCAACTGATCCCCAAGAAAAGGCACACAGGTCTGCATTGCCTTTGTAATGTTCAGTAAAGTTTAATGGGGAAGACACTTCATTCCATCAGCCACTCCTTGCAACTTCATAGTTGCCTGTGCTGAAAAGGCAAAAAAGCTTGGGAGTCACTTTCTGCTTTCTGTTCCAAAGAATAATGGTTTTATAATGGAATTTTCCAATGACAATATTCATCTGATCATATAAGCGATTAGGATAACTAAGAAATGCACGAAAGTATGTCTCTGCAGCAAAAGACAAAGATTCCAGAATTTTGCAAATCCCAGACACTAACTGGCTTGATCTTCTAATTAAACTGATACATTACAATGAACCTGCCTACATCTGACATTAAGCATAATTTAATGCTTGTTAATCAACAATGAGGGGAAATGTAAGCCCTGTGTTCCTTATCTAATTTTCGTCTTTCGTCTTTCGTAAGCTTTCCCTTTCGTCTGCTGAGAGAGTTAGAGGATTTGCCTTATTCTGTCTATCATCTTCTTTGGTAAATACCAATCACTGCAGTAAATCTGGTAAGTAGGCCGACTTCTGACCTCCTTGTTCATATTTGTGCCATATATAAATATGTTGCTGGCAATATTTTTTGGTGGTTTTTTTTTAACACATTACACAGAAATGCATTATAGAATAGAACAGAAGGGGATTTCAAAGTATTATAAATATAGGATTAGGAAACTTGCCAGCAATATCTATTGCTGACAGCTGACTTTAATAAAGTTCATCAGCATTAATTGCCTCATTGTTGAATGACTTTTGCATGTAATTATCACCAGTCTAAACACAGATTGCCTCAGGTACAGTATCTAATGTGATCATGCATTCTGAATCCTATTAAAATAGCCACGATGTAGCAGAAATTATTCTCTCCCTACCTGTAAGGAAGTGAAAGAAACAACAGAAACGGGGAATTTATTTTGTTCAGCCTAAACAGTGTTATTTCTCTGTCTCATTCCAATGTTTCCAGCAATACTTTGGTGCCATGGATGCTGAAGCAAGACTTCAGAGATGCCAATTCTATACCAGTGTCATTTATCTCAAGGACAAGTGAAAATTCCTGTGCCCCACTAGAAAGACAATGCCTGAGGCATGATTGCTAAAATGGGCTTTAAACGTCATGCTATATTTTAATAGACAGAAAGATGGATACATCAATGTCTAAAATAATAATTCTTAGATTATATTTATCAGAACAAGGCAAGGCTGGAATTGTAATTTGAAGAAGTCTGAGCTCCAGTACTGTGAGCTAATATCCAAGGAGAGAGGACACACAGCTCCTTCTTTGAACTTTTATGCTGTTTTAAGATGTTTTCAAGATCTAAAGGCTCAGCATCAAAGACAAAATTTCATACTTTTTTTACACCACCACATTACTATCCCATTCCCAAACCCTACTTTCTCAATAAAAAAATAAATAAATAAATTACTATTCCCTTTCCTCAATGTACCAGCTCTTTTGAGACTGAACAGAATACACTCTACTCTTTGGAATCATTGCATGCAATAGACACATAAAGGATTTTAAAAAAATGAAATAGAATAAAATTTTGCAACTTAGCTTGTAGATTTATTTAAAGTTTTCAAAAGGATCATCTTAAAAGCTTCAGTGTCATCTTAGAAATGAGTTGCCCATCATACCCAATTTTGTCAACATCAAATACCCACCATTCTCATGCATATGCCTCCTTACATGCACATCTACCTATCACCTGCCAGGGTTCTGAAGTGACTTTTCAGAGAAATTCATATTCAATATTGTGTTTCAGCCACAGATTTAACAGAAAAGGGTTTCAAAACTCTTACACAGTATTTAGAAAAACAGCATGAAAACCTGTGTTGAATATGGACTTTCAGCAAAGAAAAAAGATTTGACTATGGAACACAGCTTCAGAAATTCTACAGTCTTTTCAAACGCTAAGCTGTTCTCCATTTGATGTTGTCTGTTGTCAAGGGCTTTTGCAGATCTCTTGTAAGAAAAGTAGCTGCACACATAAATGCTTGAATAAAGACAAAACTTGCCACATACTACCTTCCCTTACCCCTCCTCACATTGCTTTTTCTCTCAAGTTTATTAACATTAATAACTGGAAGCACTGATGTAGCCTTTTAGGGTATTAGACCAAACCTGTAAATTAATGCATTGGTTCATCACAATTCATTAATCAAGTCTGTGCTGGATTTAACAGACAGCAGATTATTAAAGACACCAAATTACACAGACGAAAAAACCCAGTTCCCAGAGGGTCAGCTGTAATGTGAATGGTTTTGCATAAAACCATAAACCTGCTATTAAATTAAAAACAGGAAAAAATTATGTCCACTGCTTATCTAAAGTAATTTTTTTTAAAAGGGATGCTACGCTAATTTACTTCTTAACTGGTCCTGGTTACACAGCAAAGGACTAAAGGTTAACGGCAATGGCTCCTCTGATGCTTGGTTAAGCAACTTACACTAACATATCCTGACTGAGGTGAAGAAATTAATGACATTACTACTGTAATTCATTACTAATGGAAAATTGTCAATGCTTTCAGCCAGCAGTTCACACAAATTTTCTGCAGACATGAAGACCTAGTACAGTGACTCATGCTCTCAGACTCGCTACTCTTATTTCAAGTCCTGGCACCATTCATCACGGCCGAACTTTATGCCATGCTATCCAGCAAAGTTGAGCAACCTTTGATCTCAGTAGCTGAGGTCTTTCTACTTCTGTGACACGGGTTTATGAAGGAAGAAAAAATAACATGTAATTTTCACCATCAATCTAGGGAATGCTAAAATAGAGGAAAGAGGCAGAATCACTGCAACCAGAAACCAAAGTATAACAAACAGGAAAGGTTGTAATTTTCCAACTAATGATGCCAAAAACAAACAGTGTAAATTAGTGTAAAGTTTATATATCAATTACCAATTTAAAGGACAATATGGGTAACAAATAGCGAACATTAACAATTAGTGAAGAGCCTAAACAAGATTGTCCTGTTGTGCTACATAGTCCTGGTTTCTCTTTATATTCTTCACTAAACCACAAAACAGAACATCAGACCAAGGATAGCAAAATTCCATCCCAGAAGACAGATTCATCTGTGACTACTCTAGTAGAGAGCAAGAATATGTTATACTCAGTGACTTTGACATAAATAAAGTATTTGATATTACTTGACTGCATATAACAGGAAAATCCTAACAGGAACATTCTTTCATGTTCATTTATAGAACAATGTTAGTTTATAGGACATTGTTTTATGGTTGTGGAGGAACCTATGCAGGGAGGAAGCTAATAAAGATAATCTTTATGATCTTCCCATTGATTTGCTTTTCGTTTGTGAGCAAGAAAGACACTATTTCTGATGGCCATAAATGCCCAAGAGATGAGAATTGTGCAGCATGCTTCCCAAAGGAGCAGCAGGGTTACATTTATGCAAACAAAAATTAAAGTTTGAATATCAGTATGGTTTTCCCCCATAAGGAAGAGCAGAATTAAAAGAGGTAAGGAAATCCCTACCCATATAGGAACTCAACAAAGCACATCCAAAGCTCATTTGACTCTTCTGTGCATCCTACCATGTGAAATGGAAAGATCTGGCACAATGGTAGTAATATCAGCATAGGGAGAGTTTTTCCATCTGCCATGGAAGAGGATGGCAGATTTGCTGTCACATTCTTCCCCCGCTGTGGGGAGTGGGGCTCTGTGGATAACATGGCCATAAAGTCCCTGTACATCACCTATTTTAAGTGATAGACGGTCTCCTCAGGAGAAGCCAGTGCAAGTGAAAACCAAAACAACATGGCCCAGGAAAGAGCTTTTCTGCAGATGTTGCCCATTCCTTACCCTTGTTCTACAAGCACCCCATCAACTGCTCACTGGGAACAAGTGCTGAGACAGACAGGACCTCAGTACACTCCAACCGGTATTTCTCAGGCTAGGCTGAGTTCAAGAATTAGCATTTCTCATAACTCAGAGCAGGGTATTACAAGAGCTCTTATTCAAACTCCAGCTAACCCTGGTATCACAGTGCACACCAAGAGCTAAGCACCGTGTGAGAAAGTGTCTGCCCGCTTCGCTTTGAGCTGTTACCCCTGCAGATTAATACAGCAGCAGAGTTCAGAAATGCAACCTAGAAATCACAGGAACAGTAATGTCTTCCTGGAAAAAAAGATGCTCAGAATTTATTCAGTGTAAAAGTCTCCAGTTATGTTATTTAATACATAAAAATTGCCTAGACTTATAAGCTAATTCTCACTGAAATCAGAGGATTGCCTTTTCGTGCACATCTGTACTGGGAGACTACACTGTACTGCATCAAGCACAGTCCTTTTGCCAGTACCACAGGCCAAATCTTCAAACACTGCACTCATAACATCTTACAATGCAAATCAGTAACCCTTCTGTCAAATTTTTAAAACATTTTAAAGCATTATTTTGGAAACCCCAGTCTAGAATTCAGTGGGATGGTACACATAGTCCCATCCTTTATGCCAAGTGTCCCAAATCCCTGGGGGACTAGGGAGACACTTAGCACACATATGTAACACTGCTGCAATAGCTGGACTTCTCTATATTACAAGCAGGTGAAAACAACTGTTGTTTCAGAGCAACAACAAAGCACACCTTCTTAGCACTATAGAAATTACAAAACATTAATGTTGAATGTGTTCCTTAATTACACAAAACTCTGCAAAGAATAACATGATTTAAATTTATTATTCAAATGCTTTTAATTTGTAACAGATTGCTACTTCAAATACAAGTATTAAATCTCTATTAGATTCATTGAGGTAATGCACTAATATGCATGACTGAGATCTTAAATTCCTAAGCAGCAATAGTGTTGGCTAGATGCAATAAGGATTACCTTAATTAAAACACTCTCCTCAGCATCTCAGAAGATTTAATCCAAATCTTTATATAGGACACATTCATTATCTATCTCCAGTTAATAAAAATATGACCTACTTTGGTTACATTTTAGAATTTAATCTTGATTACCATTTTGTTAATAGAAATAAGATACTAAAGACTTTAAAGACAAGCCAAAAGCAATTTTGCCAGCCTAATTAAAATACTATTTAATGGCCTCAGAAGGAGCTTTATATTTATTCATAACTGTGGATGTAGACTTTTTAGAAATGTTTTTAAAATACCAAATTAGACAACAGACTCCTAAAAGTATACCTAAGAATAACAAGTGAGATTTATAACCAACGAGCTTAAAGCAGAACCTGAAGAGATTCAGAGAACTCCTAAACCCCACAGGGACACTTTGGAACACGCGAGCTGTTCTGATAAGCTCAACAAGACTCTGCACTTCTGTGGGAGGAGGCCCATACCATGTGTCTTTGCAGAAGCAAGGCTTAAATTAATCATAGCACTCCAAATGTAGCATCAAGTTACTGCTAAGTAGTAGTTTCCAAGGAGACATGATGCTTATCAAAATACTCTGATGCACTGCAGGCTGCCAGATCTAAGGCAGCATCTGAATGGTTTAGTGAACTTCTTAGCAAAATGCAGCTTATTCTGCTTTAAACCAGGGATGCAGCAGGCTCAGCAAGAAGGCAAAGTTTTGTGAGAGCAGGTAGAGCACACATCCACACCATAAACCTTCTCTTGTACATACTACTGCCTTATTAAACAGAATGAAAGGAGTAAAGAGAGATCACAGCCAGCCAAAGCATGTGGTCAGAACCCCCATGGGGCCAACACTTCTCCAGAGCCACCCATTCACCTCCTTAGATTTCTCAAACTGAAATTGTCCTTTCACAGCGCTGTTGACCAAACTGTAACCTCCCCGCAAATATAATCTCCATACAGAAGGGTTGGACAAAAGCATGCATCCTACGGAGACAGCATGTCCTTCAAACCCCCACAAAGGTGTCACTTACAATATCGTAAAACAAAGTACTTACTTTTGAAGGTAAGGATGTCAAGTGATGGCTGAATCCAAAGTCTTGTCCATTTACCACCCAACAAAAAATTTTAGCATACAGAGTTCCACTTGAGAAAATTAATTCAGATTGGACAGCTCTAGCTATTACTGGGTTTCATTTCATTTGTTGAAAGGTTTTGAGACATGAAAGAGTCTTGCTGCTTTCAAGAGACACAATGCTTATGGTTTTCTACTGAAAGTGATTATCAATTCCTACATTGAAAACGTGAAAGCATTCTGGGTGAACAATGCCACAAACCTCTCACCAGGGTTCTCACGACAAGAGGCAATTCCCAGTTTAATTAAAGTCAGTATTCACTGTTTTCTCTTGATCTCCATCATATAGAAGCCACCTGCTCCAACAAGGGATCCAAGCAGTCAGTGGCTACACTTGGAGTTTTCAGAGGTTGGGAGACCAAGTGACATGAGTGACACTGCTCAGAGGAGGCTGCAGGGAGACAGAGAAGCCTTGCTGTAGCCTGTGGTCTCCACTCATACTTTCTGCTCTTACACACTGTGCTCTGTCTGGCACTCTCTGCTCCCTTCCCTCACACTGGTTTCAGCATCAGTTTCTAGTCCAGTGTCTTCTTCCCTCTCCCTTGTTTAGTATTTTGATTCTATTGCTTCTCTATTTTGTAATTCTTTGCTGGACCCTTGTCACTAAAAAGTGATAAAAAAAAGCTTCTTCTCAACTCTCATATACAGTTTCAGAAGAAAACAAGGGTAATGATGCACTTTCATAGAATCATAGAATATCCTGAGTTGGAAAGGATCCACAAGGATCGAGTCCAACTCCTGTCCCTGCACAGGACCATCCCCAAGAGTCACACCATGTGCCTGAGAGCATTGTCCAAACTCTTCTTGAACTCTGTCAGGCTTGGTGCTTTGACCACTTCCCCAGGGAGCCTGTTCCAGTGTCTGACTACCCTCTGGGTGAAGAACCTTTTCCTGATATCCAACCTAAATCTCCCCTTACACAATTTTGGGTCCTGTCACTGGTCACCACAGAGAAGAGATCAGTGCCTGCCCCTCCTCTCCCCCTTGTGAGGAAGTTGTAGACCGCGATGAGGTCTCACCTTAGCCTCCTCCAGGATGAACACTGATTTTGCCATGTTCAGTCCAACAGCAGCAGCTATTGCCCAGAGCCATTTTGACTGCTACGTGCCCATGGCCAGCAGCATCTTGTCCTGTCTCTCTGTGGGTCCCCAGCTCCACAGCCCCCCAGTGCACCCACGGCCACACACACCCGTGGGGCTGCTCTCCGCACCTCCCAAAGGCTGATGGCTGAACATGAGGAGTTAATTTTATAAGAGAGGCAATTTTGTATGCCTAAGAAAACTGATGACATTAGAAAGCTCATTGTAAATTTTACATAAAGAGGTCTTGTCTCTTTATCATGTACATAAATGTCACCCACTGGAAGACTGTTGTCACAAATGCCTCCCATGAGTGCCAGATCTGTCTGTAACACGGCATATAAGATGCTTGTTCTTCTAGTATCTGCACTTCTCAGCAATTACTAATTCCTTAAACATTTAAAACAGACCTTTTCAATTGTGCTTTCACCTCTGGAGGTCAATGCAGCAATCTCAGCTTGTGTGGCTCACAGTCCCCCTTTTAACATTCATTTTCAAAGACATATAAAACACCCAGACAAACCAAGAGTCAAAATCAGACTCCTGAGGCTAAGATCTGTTTCTCCCCAAAAACTCTTCCATATGTTAATATGGAACCCTTTTACCAGGCTTCATGCATGAGACAAGGGATTCTAAAATATTTCTTATCTCAGGGAAAGCACAATAGTCAGGATTTTTCCCCTTTCAACTCTCAGCTATTCCTCTCCATGAGACCATAGGCTGCAAAGATGATAAGGAGAGTATTCTAGCAGATCTATCCCTCTCTCTTCCTCTATTATTAAGAAAGTGAAAAAATAAAAAACCCATTACCTCCAAAATGGAGGCAGGCTTTTTGTGAGATAAGCCACTCCTCCACATCATGTGTGCCACCGAAGGGATTCATATTGGGCTCAGTATCTTCTAATGGTTTCATCAGTTAACATTAAATTGGTTTCAGATAGGAAAAAAGAATTTTCCTTGCACTGCACTAAATAATTTGCCTTTATATAGACTGCATAAACTACATTTCAGAAGAGGAACAACAATTATTGTTCCATTTATATAAGTGACAGATTGACAGTCGACATCCCATACTGTCAGTAGTTTGCTGTGTAGTCGACTTTCACCATTCAGTTACTTTCTTACTGCTTACAAATGGGAAGACATTTCATGGTAAAAAGACAAAGGGATGGTGTTTTGTAGCACAAACTCTGGAATTAAGGTCTTCCTATCCTCATTACAGCAAGATAGTCCCTTGTGTCAGGGTTAGAAATGCCCATATATACAAAACCACCCATGTAAATTGGACAGTGGATGGGGTAATGTGGCATATAATGTATGTGGGGTGACAGTCAGGTGTTCCCACAGGCACTGTCACTTCTCATGCAGCCTAAAACCAGCTCTGATACCCACACAACCCCTTGTGCCTGTCACAAGGCAGCCAGGAACAACCACTGCTGCAAACAGCCTCTGCCCCCTTTGCCTGGACAGAAAGGTTATTGCTTTCTTGTTTCTTCCAGCCCCAGATGCCAGAGCCACTTCCTCAGTTCTGGGGGCAGCCAGAGTGAAATCCTGCCCACCTGGTGCCCCTTCACCCAGCAGCTGCACCAACACAAACTCCAGGAGAAGGCCAGGGAGAACGCTGCTCTCAGCACGTGCCTGCTCCTGGAACAAGCAAACCTTTGCTCTGTCTCTAGGTCAGTATTGGCAAATGGAGACACTGAAATAACACCAGGCCTGTCCTGACCACAAGCACCCTCCATGGAAAGCAGTGGCTTTACCCTGCCAGATCCAGTTTTCCAGGGCAATGACACTTCATCAGTGAAAACCCTAGGGTGCTGCCATCATAAGCCAATCACTACACCTTTAATTATAATTAATAATTAAATTATAATCAATAATCACTAGCCCTTTCATTACCCTCCTGTCTGTATTCACTGCACAAGAGGTTGTGAAACAAAATGGACCAAAGAGCAACGTTAACCATTGCACATTTCTGATTTTTACCATATTGTGTAATGATCTTCCAGAATTGCCGAAGTTTCCTATTCTCTGAAGAACTTCAGTTATTTTATTAGTGGAACATCCACCTTTCTTACTTTGGATCCGAGTGTAATTAGTACTTGTAAAGGAAGCTTCCCCGTCGGACCACCCAGGAGCCATTCCTGCAGTCCCTGTCGCACCACCGCAGCCGGGCCTGAGGCGCCTTCCCAGCTGCACATCCCACACTCAGTCACACCACCCTTCCTTACCGGCTCGAGCCCAGGTGTCCCATGGCAGAGCCTCAGACGTCCTATTCTTAAAAACAATTTCACCATCATGCAATAACTAAATAACAAAGTAACAGCGGGAGCTGGTGCCTCCAAGGAAGGACCCCGAACAAAGGAGAGACGGGGCTTTTATCCCCTCACAGCCCAAGGGCGGGAAAGTCGGGGCTCCCGCCGTGTCCCTGAGTGCCCAGTCCCCGGCTGTGCCGCAGGTCAAGGGCCCTTTGTGCTGCCAAGTGTCGGCAGTTCAGGGCCTTTTCCTGGGGCTTGGGCTCACCCACAGCTCCCCCTGCAGCTGCTCTCAGAGCTCCCTGCACTGAATGTATTCCTCAGCATACCTTTGGAACAACTCTCATCATGTTTGACGTTGAGTGGCAGCCTGAGGTTTACTGCAGATGATTTGTTCACATACTAGTTCTTGCTCAAATGTTTCAGCACATTCCAGCACGCCTTCTGGCTTTAACAGGGAAAAAAGGACAAAACAAAACCAAACCAAAAACCACCCCTTACCTGTGCAGACAATAATCTCTCAAATACATGTGCACAACCTAAGAGCTATCACTTCAGATTGCCACAAGCTGTATTTTACCATGAAAGTAATCTTTTCCCAGACTGTTCTGGGGTTTGTTTGTGTTTGGTTTTGAAACTTACAAATGAGACCTACAAATTAGTTGAAAGTTCTGTTACCCCTTCATGGTATTCCAGAAGTATATCCCTTTTCTTTCTGCTGTTGGAAAGTTGGCATAAATAGAAACTCTTGCTGCTGGCTAAGAGAAGAAAAAATTAAATTCTTATTGCTATTCAGAAAATTCTGACCCCCCCCTTGCTGTTAACCCAAGGGTCCCACAAAATACTGAATAACAGGAGTTATAGTCACAATTTTCTGCTGTAGTTTATCCCACAGCAGTTGAAATTTTCTAACACTTGTTGCACTGCTTTAATGATTTGCTGGTAATAAGAAATTTTTAGGGAGCTGTAACCCATTCCTACTTCAGATCCATAAGAAACCTAACAGTTAAAATTTCTCTTAGAACTCTCTCTACCTAAAGCAAGAAAACTTTTGCTGATAAACAATTATCCACAACTCATTTGTTTCAACCTAAAAATGAATTTCTAGGGAAAAAAAACGTAATTAGATGAGCAAGAATCAATTTTTTCCCTTTTTTTTCCACAGTGATTGCTAAGAACTATGCAAAAAATCCCAGAGATTAGTTTTTCATTGTCCCAGCTGCCAAAAACTATCCAGCTTTCAAAAACCAGTGCTCTCCAGTAGTGAACAGCTTCACCCTCCACAATCACCACCTCCCTTTGGGACTGATTACACAACTTCAGTTTTGTTACTTTTTCCAATAGATCAGTTAAATAAGAGCCACTACCAGAGCTCCTGTGGCTATTACTAACAGCGTTAAACAGTGAGTAGCCCAGCTTTCATGGCTGTTCAAAAGCTGAGACCCTAAAAATTGTCAGCATGTTGCCTGTGCTTCCAAGCTTAGCCTTTAGCTGTCCCCAATCTTCCAGCACAAAAAGCTCTTTAGTGCCAGCATCAGGCATTACTGTGTAGAAATACCTGTTCTCCTCTGCTAAGCACTAACATCAGCTTCCGCCAGAGCTCGGACAGATGGAAACTCTGGACCAGTGAGGGGACATGTCTTTATTCCCACTCTGCTTTACGACTCTTCTTCTGACAAACCTTTTTTTTCACAGCTCCAAAATGTAAATAACAGCTTCTCCTGAGATTTTATCTGTTCCTTTTATTTGTTTTAAAAAGTATTCCCCCACTTCTTCAAAATTAGTCTGAAAGAAAACTGTAATATCTTTTAGTAATTAGTATTTTTAAGAAGAACAGAATTCATAGCAAGCAACTGCCATTTCCCTTCCTGCAGCTGCCTTCAAATTAAAAAAAAATTAAAAAATAAAAGGGGAGGAAAAATAAAGAAATCTGGTGCAGTGCTGGAAGAGAAGATACACATACTGTGCCAAGCACTGTACAGCCCAGAAACTCTGACACCCTCACACCCAGCTGAGTTTACAGCATTTGGCTCCTCATCAAAGGATGCTAAGGTAATGCAAAGGTAACCCTGAAGTTCTCCTTTGCCACACCAGTATCTCAGAAATATGGTAGTTATTCCTGTGAAGTGTTTTCTTTCCCTCCTGTTTTTGCTCTTATTAGATGTGCCTTGTCTAATTCATACTTAAAAGCTGTTTCCTAATTCCACTGCAAATCCTTGATCCAGAATAGGTTTGCAGTACCTAAATCTTTTCATGCTGCTGACCACCATTATCACCCAAAATGATCTTTGAAATTGATGTGGAACTGGAACAGATCAGCTCCCCAAGACACTAGACACTATTTGAGCAAGGACCATTTAAAATCTCCATACCAGGTGACTATAGTATCAATGAAGAAAAATTCTTGTAAAAATTAAACACTTACCTGCATTCTCTGTTTCCACAAATAAGCAGAATCTTTTTTCCCCAAAAGCGATCTGTCAACCCCCTTAGCCCTTGCTTTCCAGAATGCCCAAATTTTGTAGAAACTCTCTTCCCGGGAGCTGCTAGTCACCTCTTCCATCAATCTTCCCAATTGCTTGGAGCCACAACAGCCTTGTTTCCAAATCATGAGACTTTTGGATTTTATTGCCTCAACAAAGTCTCTGTTATTCCTGGGTCATTTGAGGACAATTTCTAAGAATTGCACTAATTCCTTCATGGACCGCCTACAGCTCTTGAGTGAGGTTTGTCATTTCTATACTCATGAAAACTTCCACTGTTTATTCTCAGTTCTACATGCCGTTTCTGCTGAAAAGAGAAATGACAATGAAGCTGCATATTTATTTCACACATTTCTACTTGAAGCTTGGATACAGTAGCAACTTCTTTGCTCATACTCCCAAACTTCTTTCCAGAGAGAAATCAATGCAAAAACCCTTCCTTTTGGCTTCTCTGAGAGCCACATCACCAGTGTTTTTATTGCCATCTGTTCCTTTCTAACACCTCCACTTCCACCAAATAAAAATCATCCTCTGGCACAGCCCAATCCATACAGCTCAGCTTCTGTTCAGCATCTCACGTGGACAGTGTTCTCACAAGCAAGTCAGTTATTTTACTTCAAAAAAGAACTGCTTTTCATTTTATCTTGACCGAAAGGTAGTCATTGCACCACCTCCTGTAAGAATGTACCCTGCCTCTGTATACCACTACAGATGAGTGACTGATCAAAGACCAACACAATCATTTTCCACTGATCTTTTTTCTAAGTACAACTAAAAAACAGAGTTTACCAACTTCAGTCTTAAAATTGTGGCACTGACTTTGCTGTGCAGTGTTCTCTGTGACTAGCACAAGTGTAAACTTCAGCTTATTACCCTCCATGGCACTAACATAAAAGGAGTACCAGAGAGCTTTCCTGATGTAAACTTGGATCAAGCAACAGCCAACCATTCACCTTCTGCATTGGTGGAATTTGCTCCCTCGATTCTCTACACAAAGTTCAAGAAATATCCAGCTAATCCCTTCAGTGGAGCAGTTAGATGCTGTCAAAAGTGGTCCCATAAAGGCCTGGAGAGCACCCTGCCTCCACCCAGCTGGCATCAAGATCTGGTGTGACACACTGGGTTGGCCTGTTAAGTTCAGCTCCAGAAAACTCTGATCATTTGGCAGCTTTCCATAGCTACAGGAATGTAAAAGGTGACAATAGGAAAAGCAGCAAAAAAGTACAGTTTTTGTTCTCATGCAGAGACCTTTCATAAAAAGTTTCAACCTATAATAACACTTTGCATTCAAGTTGTAATAGATAACAATGTATACATATAAAGAATCATAGCTATTTACAATGGAAAATACTAATAAAATATTGACCCAAATTCTATGATCAGCTATGTTCCAACACAGGATACAAACAGATTACTGGTATCACATTACGAAACACAAGATTTAAAAATGCAGCAGTTGCTACCTCATTGGCATAAAATTAAAGTATCTGAGTGCATAATTCACTCAAACACTAAGGAATTCATCTTTAGAGTCCAAAGAATTCCTTAAATTGTCTTTTAGGCAAATTTTTCTGTCGTCCTGAACAGTTCTCTTCACTGCAGGTTAATGCTTTGAAGTTAGACAACACAAACTAATATAAAAGCCAATACATTAACATAGCACAGAACAATAGCTGCAAAATGCTATCAACATATTTATATTCCAAGTTCCATTTATGTCTATAATTAAGAATATAAACAATCAAAACTCTTGCCTAAGATAACAAAAATGTAAGCATACATACAAAATATAAAACCGTAACAGAGTGCTGCCAGTGTTGCATGTGTTATACACAAAAGACAGGATGATAATGCTTAGTACTACTGTAAGATATATTAAAGTTGATTCCAGCAATTGCACTATTTCATAATATAAGCAATTTCAGTCTCAAACTCTGGCAGAAATACAGTGAGTGCAACATTTCATCATCTTATTTCAAATGTACAACAGCATGATTAGGTTTGTA
The DNA here is from genome assembly GCA_013397975.1 of Machaerirhynchus nigripectus. Taxonomy (NCBI): domain Eukaryota; kingdom Metazoa; phylum Chordata; class Aves; order Passeriformes; family Dicruridae; genus Machaerirhynchus; species Machaerirhynchus nigripectus. Next base: position 1,467,203 of record VZRQ01003875.1, on the reverse strand, counting down.
TTTTCACAGATAAAGCTGAAGAAATCAAGGGACACTAGGCTTTAAATCATCCATACGCAGGGTTTATTAAACTATTTTTAAAAGAAACAACATAAACAAAATATTTCTTCCTCTGAGAAGTTTCTTAAGGCTCATTACAGTACTTCTGCATATAATTCATACTAATCTCAGTGGGTTTTGTGGGTCATTCACACCGGAAGAGACAAATGATCTGATTATAGGAAAATGAGATATAACTACAAAACCACAAAAATCAGCCTTCTTCACAAAACAATCAAACCTACTTTCAGTTATTTTTAATTGATTATGCCAAGGATTTTCATATATGACTTCTTACATTGTCTTGTCCTCCCTGTAACACCAAATAACAAATTCGGGAGTAGAGGGGGAGGAATTAAAGAGACTGAGTAAGTATGGAAAACAGGTAAATTCCTAATACTGGTGTCTCCCGTTTTTTCTCTTCTCTGGATCTTTCTTATTTCCTTAACCCATTTTTTGTTTTCTTCACACTTAACAAGCCAAGGTGTTCAAAAAGACCAATCAAATCTCGGTTTTGTACTAAAAAACTTGATTCTTCAAGTTGTCAGTCGTATGGCACCATCCTTCATTTTAGGCTGATTTTTAAAGGAAACTATGGTTGTAAATCTGTGCTGTCCATACAGAAGCAAGCATATTTATACTATGAAATTTTCCTAGAACTTTTGAATTTAAGTCACTTCAATTAAAATGAGAGGTTAACAACCTGAAAGAAACCAAGTACCTACAACTTGGATGAAAAAGGTAATAGGTGGGAAAATGCTACTCGTATTTTAAAAATTTATGCAAGCGATAATCAATTTGTGCACAGTCAATAGCAGACACTGGGGAACCCACCTAGGAGAACACCATCAGGAATGTATCTCCTGCAGGGAAGGCTTCATGTGTGCTATTCCTGTGGCCTTGCTAGTATATATATAGTATATACTAGCAAGGCCACAGGAGACAAGGCTTTACTGACCATGCTGTTTGAAGAACTATTTATCACACAATATCCACAAGAAAACTAGCTTCTAATTTGTTAAATAATCTTTAATTTGCGGATTTCCTCTTCCTTGTAACTGAATTGTCAGATTCTGATAGTTACATACACCTCACTAACGTTTTAGACACTGATAGGCATTTTTTCTCTGTCTTGTTCTTCTGTATCTGTGCATTTTGTTCTTCTGTGTCTGCTTCAATTCCCTTGGAAGGCGGAACATGCACCACAGGACCCATTTTGATGACTTTTGTGCCCCAGAGGCTCACAGGCTAGCTCATCTTTTTACAATGAATGCAAACAAACCATCAGTTAACAGACAGCTGCAACATCCTTCCAAAAGAACAGCCTTTGAAAATATTGTTTACTTGTCTGAACAGAAGATATCCTCCTACCCTTCAAAATAAGTGACTGATTGATAGGTAGGAAAAGCATTTGCTTTAACAGAATCAGACTGACATCAGTTTTCATGTACCCTGCTGTCTGAACAGGATCAAGCTGATCAGATTTGTAATTCTCCTGAAACACATCAAACCTAGCTGAAAAACTGTAGTCCTTTCCTACACTGAACTTGTGGATTTGTCCAGTGTAAACTAGTGAACAAAAAATTCAACTATGGTAAAAATCCATTGTATAAACTGCATTTTCCAACTCCTGAAACACAGAAATCATCTAGCTTCTTACAACAACTTCATTCGGCAGGATGATGAGCACAGATCAGGAGAGAGCTGCAACTTACCCAGTTGGTACTTTTTAATTGGCTGTTGCAGAATGCCAGCTCTGACCAAATAGTTGACCAAGAAGACACGAGGCAATAAAACTCAAAAAAATACATGGTTTTATATTCAAGCGCAACTGCCAATCACTGACACCACAAATGGCTTTTCTAGCAGGGAGGAAAGCTTTAGTACGTGTGCATCTAATCTTGCAAGAAAGATGATCACAACAACTTATGCCTCAATTATTTTTGAAGTCACATGCAATTTGAGATCACATGAGTAGGTATGCCATTCAGCCTGATTCCTAAAATCAACAGATTTACAATGCATCTGGCAAAATCTGACAACATTTAGTTTTGCAGAGAGATACTGATTATGTTTTCTTATGCTGTACATGCATAGGCCTTTTCTTGTTTTTTGATAATTGTCTGATCTGTCACACAGTATAAGGAGAGAGCCTCTGCAGCTTTTCAAAACTTTATACTGCACTGACACACAATTTTTCAACAGATATTTTACCTGAGGACAGTTTGATTCTGGAAACTGTAATTTAAAACACAGGTTATTTTAATATTTTAAAGATACTTGTGTTTTGTTCGTCTTCATAGTACAAATGCATCTTCACATGCACTTAAAATGATAGAAAGTTAGATTTCCTGTCTCTCAGGAAGGCATTTCAAAATAATATAGAACAGATTTGTAAAACCTGTTCAACCCAGTCTGTTTTCTACTGTGCCTGAAGTACTGTATGTGATAAATGTGAAAGACTCATTAAGAAGAACTTTGCTACTATCTCATTAAATTAGCACCAGTGCATAAAATAACATGGAGCATACATATTTGAAACAGTATTTATTAGGAAAATTACCAAACTCCTGAAAAACTTCAGAAACTTTCGAACAATCTACAAGCCTTTATGCATCTGATATCTCAAACAGTAAAACACAGAATCTTCCTAGTCTGCTTTATTTGCTTTTCTAGAGTATATAAAGAAAGAGGTATGACCTCATGGTCTGAGTATGAAACAGGAAATCAGATCTTACAAAATAATTTGCCAAACCACACTTTCGGAACTAAACAAATTGTACTGGTCTTCCCCCAGTAGAATGGAAATAAATTAGTTTATACTGAATTTACCAAATCAGTTTAATTAACACAGAATACATGAGATATCTGGCTTCTGGGACTGAGTTTTAGAGAGCAGTAAAGCACATGTTTAGCTACATGCTAAAACCAACTGAAATAGCAAATCGCAATGCTAGTTACTAAGAAACTCATGACTGCAAGATTTTTATTACTGGATAATTTATCTAGTCTTGCTAGAGAATGGTTTCAGGTAATATAGAAACCAAAGGACACACATTAATAAACATAAGAACTAAGTATCCAGTTTTCCCTAGGTAAACAGAACTTGCATAACTTGCACAATTTATAAAAGTATGCATACAATTTATAACACTATATAGATGTAAAACACAGACTACTGATAAAAAAAGAAATATGTTGGTCAAGGCCAGTGACCAATCCAAAAAAACCCAAACAAACCTTGACAGAAGTCTTGAAAGACAGAAGACTGAAGACTGTATATAAACTGCTCCAACAGTTTAATTGAACCAAGATATCTAAAGCTACAGACAGTAAAACCAGATAAAGTGCAAAAAGACATCTGTAAACTATCAAAGAAAATATTACAATTGGCTTTACCTCAGCTTTTAATCAATTTAAATCCTCCATGTGGGTGTTTCTATGCATTTTAAAATAAAAACTAATAGTCAAAAAGACACTTCTAAAGTTTTTTCAGGCCCCAAGTGACATGAGCTTTTTCTTCAACCATCTAGCATTTACAGTCAATTAAATGGAGAATGAAAAATTAGCAGATGAACTCCTAAGGGATATTAAGTGTATGCTGTCCTCACATATTCAAATCTGTGTTTGCTATGTTTTTTAAACAGAAATATCTTCATATCATCTTCCAAAGCAAAATTAATCATGCTTTCCAGCAGGCCATTATCAATAAACTCTACCATGAGAGAGAAAAAACAAAACATTGAAAAACAGGGACTGCAAAACAGAGTCTGACTAGAAGACTATTTTTTTAACATTATTTCTTCCCAATCTCTCATTCTTGCCATGCAATTATCACAATCAACATCACATTGCTTGGAAAAAGTTATTAATACATGAATGTCAAAAAGTTATCAGTTCTTAATGTATTAATTGCCTTCTTCTTGCAGAAGGATAACTACTACTGGTATTTTTTGCAGAAGCGCTTCAACATTGTTTGCCACATTAGTCCTTTTATCTTCCATCAGCATCTGCAGTCAACTACTGCTTTGGTCAAAGGTCCAGTGTTTTCTTTTAATTTTATTTAAAGAGAGGAGGGACAAACTCAGAGAAAAGAGTTGTAAATCCTGCAGTTTCAAATTCCTTTTGTAGCTCCTCCAGTGTTGAATATTCTTTGATTTCAAATGTCTGAAACCTATATTGTAAAAGAGAAACTCATGAATATACCTAGATTTGTCAGAATGTAATTATCGATTCTGTTACTTTTCTATCCACAACAGCACTAAATTATACCTTTTATGCTGTGACTGTACTTCTGTCTCACACAGTACACTCATCATTTTCTCTTTGCACTTCTTTCCACTTGAGTCCACATCTACCTTAGAAGTTTTCTGAAGAATCAAGTACTCCTAAATGACAAAAAAATCCCAAAATATTATGTCACCTAGTATTTTCAAAGTTTAGTAAAATGCAAAAGTGCATTCAAAACGTAGACTTTTTTCAGAACATAGCAATCAAACTTTGAAAATGCCCATCCCGAAAAGTGCATGACTGCTTCTATTCATCAGTTTTAATTTAAGTGCACGCCTAACTGATTTAGAGAACATGAGTTAGAAAAGCCAAAACATTCTCCTCTAACATCACCACAAAAACCAACCTAATGCAGTGGGAGTTTGTAAGTACAGGCAAAAATTTCAAAGCCCAGGCATGCACTAGGAGCCATGTGGTTTTAAGTCAAGGAAAGAGACAGTTAGCAATGAGTTAGAAATATGTCTGTTAATTTCTCACCAAAAAATTTTCAACCTTCTGGGGCATTTGGGAAATACAGGAAACTGAATCTAGGCATATTAAGGTCAGGAAACAAAGGGATACAGGGTATAATTAGAGTGGGAAGTGAAGCAATACAGGCCACAGGTCTACAGGTATCACTGCAGACAGAACAGAATACCTTCTTTTTCTTAAATACAGAATAAAGTTGCTGGGCCTTCCTACTCTCATAATGATCAATTTGTTTCCAAAATTGTTAATCTTAGAAAAACACACACAAAATATTCAGACACGGAGGTTTCAGTGCTAAATCGATAGAACTAGTCAACAGTCATTGTTCCTGCACCTTAATGCTGTTCCTGTCACCCTGAAGAAGAATCAATATTATCTTGCCCATGAACATCAGTCTTCCAGTCAGCCTTAGATTTGAAGCCCATTTTTCCACAGTTTTCACGTATTTTGCCTTTGCTCTCATGTGATCTAAATGCAAAAGGAGCATCCAGATACCATCTTCTGTTCCTTTTGACAAAGTAGTTTTTTCATTGGAAACTGTTGCTGATTGCTTAATGACATCTTTAAGATGCTGCTGTACCCAAAGAATCAGATCATGTACCATGGGTTCAGAAAGATGCTTCTTTGCTTGTTCAAGTAATTTATCTTTCACGTCCATACACTGGGCCCTTGTAAGCTGGTCTGAGTTAACAGAAATATCCGGTAGAGTTGATGGGTAATTGACTGGTAAATGAAATAACAACTTTAAAAGTACATCTGTATCCAGCAGTTCTTTCACAATGATTTGAATTCTAAATGAGATTCCATGTGTCTCTGGAAAATATAAAAAAAATAAACATTAACTGTTTGACTGAAGTTGAAATACATATATATCATTAAATCATGTTGTTTTCTTTATTCAACTCAAATAACTGCCATTTCCTATAAAATAAAAGGGGGTGATTTTTTTGCGGGGTGGGAGGGAGGGGCTGCAACCAATGGCTCAAGCTACACCTGCAGGGAATCCTGAAATGAAACACTTCTATAACATAGTAGAAGGAAAGTTATTAACACATTCTAAAAAGCATTCACACCTTTTGGCTCTTTCAAAGTCTAGACAAGCCAGTAATAAAGAACTGTCTCTCTCACACACATAACTCAGCTTCTACAGCTCAATAGCAAAAGCAAGGACAACTGAAAATAGAGATTCTTCTGGATGGACTCAGCACTGCTCTAAGTTTGCTCCTAAAGAATCTCTAAGAGTTCTAACATCAATACTAATGCAAGGCAAACAGGGTATTTTCACTGGGTATTTTTTAAGACTATTATTCAAAAGCACTTCCACACCAAGGAGAGAATTGGAAAGAAAAAAGTCAGATTCTTTGTCCCCTACAACTTGCAGAGAAAATATGCTTAAATCTTTTCTGCCAACTCCTCTACAACAGTTGGACTGACATAAGGAAAACATCTCTGTTGGACACCTGACCCTAGATACTACATATATAAATATGCATGTACTCATATTAATGTATGTTTATATATCTTCATATCTGCTCAAAATCTGTTGCAGGTCTACTTAAGAATAGAATTATTTTCAGAGTGAAAAGAATACACACAGTATGCAGCAGTATGTTGTCTAAGGACAACATCATCCTGATAAATCATATAATCAAAAGTACTTAATGTGAAAGTTATGCACAGCAATTCATGAAATAAAACCTTCTGAACTAAAGGTTTCACAGAAAAACAATACAAAACTTGACAAAGTGAAAAGCAGGGACAAAGACCTAACCTACTTTTGCTCCTCTGCCATGAAGTAAGAGGGTATCAATCAGATAAAAGATGATCTTCTTCAGATGTTCTCTGCTTCACCCCTTTGATGCATTCTAAACACTTCACCCCTTTTCTTTCAAAAATTGCTAAAATGTCAGGTTGATTCACTCTATGAGGGCAGGAGACGCCAGATTTGAAAGGCAGATTAGAGCAGAGCTGAGTTTCAGAGCAGGTCTTTTGAAGTGACTTGTGCTCTTCCCCCCCACCTTACCTTACCTTACCTTCCTTTACACGGCAGTCAGTTGAATTATGTTTGATTAGTACTGCTGATGTCGCTAACCAACCTCTCACAGTGCCCTCTATGATTTTATATTCCCAACCTACTAAAAAAGTGAAAGAACCTAAAATTGACTTGGCCAGACAAGTACTTTAGAGAGCTTATCCAAGGGCTTGTTTCCAAACCTCCTTCCTAGGTCACACAAAGAACTCTCAATGTCAGAGAAGTCACAAAGTAAAATCAGCAAACCCTCCAAACCCAATAATCAAATTCTAGCAGTACTATAAAGAAGCCTCCAAACATCTACAAACCATCACCACCAAAGAGTCAAATCCAGTGGTGAAAGCGGTAGATGCAAATCCATTGAATTCAATGAAATCACACCCAACCATGCCTGTACTTATGGGCACCACATGTCAATAGAGTTGTTTTCCTGCCAACAGGAGTTTGTCTTCAATCCTCCAAGACCCTATCAAAGGTTCCAGACTACTTTTAAGGCAAATGTATTCCGCAGAAAAACACCAGCCTTGGAAGAGACCCTTGCAAGTGGTCAGTAGCTGTAGAGGAACTCAAGCCTTCCCACTTCAATCTCTGTGCTCTGCTGCCCTGACAAACAGTTTCCTCCTGGGCCCCAGCAGTGGAAGCGCTCTGCCCTTACACCGCGCTTAGCACACATAACCACAGACACAGGCAGAAAGGCCTGCCCTGCGTGTCCTGGGGCCCCCGGCACCCTTCTGGCCACCATGGAGGTGGTCTGCGCACACAAGCATTGCACCAGACACAGTGCTGCTGCCCCATGTCCCTCAGCTGCCCTCACTCAGGGCAGCCCCAACAGGTACACAGCCAGCTGGCATCTGGCTGAACGGGACGAGCATTATTGTACCTCTGCCCGTGAATCACTTTATTTTAAACTATGTCGCCAAGAGGTTTTAAAATGCGCAGCCTATGCAAGTTGAAAATACTACTCTACTGCCAGCTTAATTACAGTGACAGAAAAACATGTTACCTTTCTGCTAATCCTCCTAGGATTTTTCCACTACCTTGTCACAACAGATCTCACCAACTCAGAAGTAATGGAGGGATAGACAGGCCAACCCTGCCCCTTCGACAAGGGCCTCCTGCTGCACTGATCTTATTCTTAAACCTGCAAAAATCTCACACCTTTCCTTGTGATGAACTAATCTGAAGGAAGCAGAACAGCCTCGCATCCCAAGGTGTATCACCCCGAGCCATCGGGAAAAGCCCAGCCGTGCTCATTTACATCTGCTTCAGGCTTACTTTAAAAAAGAAGAACTGGTTCAAAACCTTTGCAGAGCTACAGCATCTAAAGTTTATTTAAACCTTGCAGCGTCCATTTTCTGCACCAGCGCTGCAGACACTGGCAGAACAAAGAGCACACCACTGGCGCCCTGCGCAACCTGGCTCCAAAGAAATATTTCCTTTGTTTGCACATGCTACAAGGGCCGAGTTGTCTTCACAGCAACACGGCAATTATTTCTGAAATAAAAGGTTGGGTATGACTGTTCTGCTGGCATTTAATGTGCTAATCAGACTAAACTCAATACATTTTAACTCATTTTCCCCCATAGCTGCATGCTTATCAGTATATTTAGCTCTAGCATACTTCAGATTTTTTCTTATGTTCCATGTCAACCAGACAGATATCCCCCTCCTCTCCTGCCCAAAGGCATTTTATGCAACACATGCAGTCTATTTTTAAATTCAGAAAATGGCACCTAGTAACGTACAAGCTTAGAATATCTAAACATATTTTTATAACAAGCTTGGTGAACAGACCAAAAGAGAACAGATTAACAATTAAATTATGGATTTCTATCTGTAACACTAATCTTTGCAAATAGATATGTAGGGTAAAAAAGATATGCTGTAATTAGTTTATTTAAATTCATCCACACATTGGTTTTGATAAAAACACATTTTCTATTCTGAATACTTCATTGTTGAATTCCAAAAAGCCGAAGTTTTTACCATACCAAGAAACCTGTAAAAGCATTCTCTTACATTCCTCAAAACCATGAATCCCCAATGGCCTCTTTTTTGATCCCATGGATCTACACACAAATTACTCTTAATGTCTTAGAGATTGCATGACATAACAGTCTTCCTGGAAGTTATGTCTGTGCACCATTTGTCAATGACAATTTACATGGTTTGAAGAGATAAAGCAAATGTAAGCTAATGACTGGAGCAGAAGTTAATTGTATACTAGAGGATTCTGCAGCTCCAACAAGTAAATTCCAAGAGTAAGAAAAATACCAATAATCATTGTTGAAAATAAGCTTTTCAATTCCAATAGAAAACTATGTAAATCAATCAAATATACCTGATCCTAACATATCATGAACACAGCCTGGTTAAAGGCCCTCCAAGGTCACATAACATTAATATAAATATAATAGCCTGTTCCCAGCTTGCACTTGTGGCACAATAGGAACACTCACTTTATGTACAGGAAGGTTTCTAAACCTCTTACATTCTGGCAACTTATAAACACAAAATCATTTTTCCATATATGAAGCACAGAGAGGAATGTGCCTATATTTCTCAACAGATTTAGAAGAACAGACGTGTATATGCAATGTTCAGATATGCTCATGTTTTTTCAAAATTAACATCTGATAAGCCTGGATACTGTTTTTTCAAACTATGCCCAAAATAACATTCTTGAACTTTTTCACTTAAAAATAAAGCTTGGTTGAAACATTTCATCAATCATATTTTAAAAATATAATCCTAAATACCAGTTTTTTAAAAATGGCAGAATTACATGCCTGCACTGGAGCAGGAGGTGCATCATGCATACCAAGATATAAAATTCTGGTTTTAGATTACTGTGTTGAATTATGCTCCCTGCAGACACTAATGTCTTCATCCAACCTCTCCCCTCAAGCACAGTCACCTACAACACAACAACTGCCCAGGACAACATCCAGATATTCTGAGTATCTCCAGAGAGGGAGACTCCACAGGCTTTCTTGGCAACCTCCAGCACTCAGTTACCCTCCCAGTAAAAAAGTGTTTCCTTATCAATCCCAGTTCTTTAAGGCTCAATACATACATGTGCAGACAAAATCTGACAGCAGGCCACTACATCCATCTTTAGCAGCATTCCCCAAGACTTCACTGCAGTCCAACCTGCAGGAACTCTCCCTGTCCATCACTCTGCTGGGGAGCTGAGCAGCACTCTGCAATAGCTCCCAGCACACTGGGGACCTGTGATACAGAATATAGGCATATTCTGTGTGCATATCTGCATGCTTATCTCTCTCCAATATGTAAGAGTGGTAGGCACTACGCAAAATTTACTAATTGTCTGGATCTGAACAAACACCAACACTTGCATATCCCTCCTGACATTTAAGCCTGAGAGTAGCTGCTTTTATACACTGGAACTACTGAGATTCATTCTTCCTTGCTGAAGGGGCATCTTCGCAGCAGTGTACAGCGCAAACTGATAAAAGCCATCTCTTAGTACGTTCTAATCAGTGGCCACCATGGCTGATGCAAAAACCATGGAGGCGTCTGCACTTCCTGCATTCCTTGCCTACATCATCCAGCAGCTGATGGGAGCAAGTCATACCAACCTGATCATTCCACCCACAGCAGACACGACGCATCAGCCTTGGTACCCTGTAAAAACTACAGCCGTACACATCTTGCTGAAGCAGGAGAACATGTGGCACGGCACAATGCCCAGGTGATCACCTTACCCCAGAAAAATGATGACCCAACACTTCTCATGCCTTGCAACAGCTGCACCCCTAGTCAGTATTACTGGATAAATACCTGGTCTTGTTAACGCGTACAAGATTCACCTGCTTGTTTACCTAGAGGGCAGCCAGCCCGTCACAGCGCTTCCCCCCGCCTGCCCCCAGGGCCTGCAGGGCACTGAGAACTATAACCGAGCAGGGCCCGCTGGGCTCCGCGCCCCAAGCCAGGCCAGCAGCACAGACACCCGGCGGGGCGGGGACACGCGACAGGCGACAGCAGCGAGCCCGTGCTGCCCCGGGGGCTGAGCCCCGCCGCGAGCGGCCACAGAGCGCTTCCTCCCGGGGCTCTGCCGGGCCAAGCCGCCGCGCGGGGCAGCGGGAGAACCCGAGCTGGGGGCAGAGAGCGCGGCCGCGTCACCTGAGGCCGCCAGCACCTCGCAGGCACCCGGCTCGCAGTAGATGGCGGCGAGCGCCGACAGCTCCTCCCGCGCCAGCTCCGACATGGCCGCCGGCGCGCANCGGCCGCAGGGCCTGCACCATGGCCGCCAGGGGGCGCCGCCGGCCCGGACCGCGCCGCATGGAGGAGAACAAAATGGCCGCTCTGTGCGGGGCGTAGTACGGGCTCTGTCCCTCTGTCCCTCTGTCTGTCCCTGTACCGAGGAGCCCGCGCCCTGTTCCTTTGTCCCTTCCTCCCTCCCTCCGTCCGTCCGTCCGGCCCTGTCCCGAGGAGCCCGCGCCCTGTCCCTCTGCCCCTCCCTCCCTCCGCTCCTGTCCCGAGGAGCTCGCGCCCTGTCCCTCCGTCCCTGCCCCGGGGTGCGCAGCGTTGGGCGACGATCCGACCCACAGCGAGGAGTAGCCGGCTCGGCCTCGGGCCGCACACGACCCACTGGGTCGCATCCGCGCACACCCCTGCATAAACAGTTACTAGAATATAAAATTATGTTTCTTATAATCAACTACTGTGGCTTCGCAATCCTGTTAATAGCGCTTATACAGAGGTTGTGCACTGCCAACAGTGTAATTAACTGCCAGGCAAAACCATTCCGTATCTTCTGTCATTACAAAATCACTTTTAAAAGCCAGGGCTAGGGGGGTTACTTTTCAGGAGAGTATATCCTGCTACTTTAAAGCCCCTAGCTTGTGTTGAAATAACAAGAACTATGAGGGGGCTGAGCAGGGGAGGAGGGAGATGCCGGGACGGAGCAGCACCGCCGGGCTGCTGTCAGAAAGAAGGCTGTGGTGGAAATTAGCCTTAGAAGAGCCTCCATTCTATTATTAAGAACTTCCTTGCCCCTGGTCTTTCCCCCTTCTCCTCTGCCACTTTGCATATTCCATTTTACATGTTTAAATAAAAAAGTCGATGTAAATGTCTTTTGAATTGACACTATCACAAGACATGGAGGTCCCTATGAATAAGTTACTGCACTCTGACATTTGGAAGTCATCAAATGAGACAGTATAATGTCAGCTTGATATTTTTCACTCTATGAAAATATCAGCTTCATGTCAAAGATCTAAATTCCATCTTAATGTAATAAGTTTTCTTGTATTCACAGACAACTGAAAATGCTAAATATTTAAATTTGAAACGAACTTCTACAGTTACAATCTGGCCTTCATATTCCATTTTTATGAAATTGAAAGTCAAGATCTTATTTCCCCTCTTTCTTTTTTTATTTCTTCAAGCATTGCAGTGTTTGATAGAATGTTAGCCATATTCTCTAAATGGATACTTCTCTTCAACATGTGGCAAATAAAGTTTAGAAAGAAAAGTCTCACATTTTACAGCCAGCCTATATTAAACCAGCTCCAACATCCTGTCACAAAACCATTGTGCCACCAGTATCTTCCACTGTGCCTGACAAGGCAAACAGAATGCAACCTTTCATACATAGGTAAGATTAATCTTCCCAGTGTTATTTGCAAAAGCAGTATCCTTTGCCTTCTGCTCACTATAATTACAGCCTCAATTAGGTATTGTTTCAACAACCACTAGTGAATATATAAAAAACGGTGCATTTAGACTGGTTTTTCCCTAACCTGAATGGCAAAACAGAGGAGGAATAGACAGACATTTGGAAAAGAGTCAGTTTGGAACATCCATCTGCATCTTTTTACCATCATTTCCATGCCCCCTTTGCCATCTCCTTGATCACAGCTGCAGGCAGTCCTAAAAGCACATACTCCAGAGGCCATTAAAGGACCACAAGGAAGTCTAGAAGTCTCTGCAGTTGCCCATTTTGGGCTCACAAGACAAACACTAATGAGGAACCCCTAACATAATGTCAGCAAAGGTGACAGCTGACCAGTGCAACACAAACCACCTCTGCCTTTTGGCACTGCTGCAGGACAGCTGCAGTTCCCATATTTTCTGGTACAGCAGTGCTGCCAGCTCTAATGCAGCCAGGATGGCATTCTTACCAGTCAGAACTGTTCTTACCTGAGTTAAATAGCACTGCTTTTTCAGAGACCTAAGAAAGAAGCTACCATTTCTCTTATAACAACTAAGTGTTACTGCAATGGTAGAAGTCTTTCCCAAAGTGGCTTGTACAAAAATGGCAGAGAGAAACCAACAGGAAACCCGTAAAATCCTCTCCAAATGAACTAAGAGGCAAAAGCTTGAAGAAAACAGGAGAAGCAACCCCAGTAATTGTGAAAATACATGATCAAACACAGAAGTATTTTTCCCCCAGTATTCTCAAGTACAACTAGTGGGAAAGTTTTTTTTTTTTTCTTTTTTTTTGGCTGTGGTTTTTTTTACAGTTGAAATAAACTTATTTAACAAAAAATTTACATTTCAAATTAAAGCTTCCAAAAGTTGCATGGTCTGCTGTAAGGTTAAATTCAGCATTTTCATGAGGTTTTGCTTTTCAGTTCTTGAAAATGAGATAACAAATTCTCATTGATATATAAAAAAAAGACCTCTAATTTGAGGAAAAAACAAAGCAGAGGAAAGACCTTTTCTATTACTTTTCCATTACTTTTCCTTGTAAGTATTTTAGAAGCAAGTTTTTCAAGGATTTGTGATCTAGCAGTGCTTTATAAAGGCACTTGCATTTATCCTCCATGCATCAAACTGCTCTAAGTCAATTCCCTGAGACACTTAATCTTTTGGCAGATGGAAACTCATTTTGAAAGTGTACTAATGATCAATTAAAGCATTAGCTATCTCTGCAGACAGGAGGTTTATGGGGTCATAGTCTTCAAAAGCTGGAGGCAAGAACAGCAGCATGTTAGCAAAATAGCTAAAACTTTCTGTAGTTACCACAAAATTGGCAAAACATTGGAAAAGAAAAAACATGACAGTCTTTTTTTTTTTTTTTTGCCATAATATGTTGAAAACAAATACGATGGTTTCTATTTTATGAGAGGCACCATGGTCCAAAAATGTCAGCAAAAGAAATGATCTCATCTTCTACATTTTCTTAATGAAGCCTAATAACTATCCCAATACTTCCCATAAACTTACATAATCCTTTGAAAACTGGACTCATTCAGACTCGAGTCAAAAATTTGTACCCACACTGCAAATATGCAGACATGTATTGTGAGGAGCTGCCATCAGAATCCATGGCTCCCTGGTAAATAATGTGTCATTTCACACATGCTCAAAGCCCCACGATTAGGTTTGGAGTCGAGTACTCTGCCAAAAATGTTCTATGCACTGTGATGTACAAGTAGTAAGACCAAACAGATATAACTGTCACATTCATAAAAGAATATAAAATTCTTCTTCTAGGAATTTGACAAGCCATTTTTTTCTTGAAGGAGAAGAACATAGAAGTGATTAGCCATTTAATGCAAACTAAAAAGGTTGCTTTTTATGACATGACATGTCAAGTATGACCATAGATTCCTAATACTAACACTTTTGAGAGAATCAATACTTAAACTTGATTCATTGCATATAGATCTTTGCATGCCATTTACCTTGTACAAAGGTAGAATAATAAATAGAACATAGTTTCTTTCAGTGAGAGTAAAAATGCATGAAGTTGCCTACTAAAAATTTTGTAAAAAGCTAGCAATCCTGTGCATTTTTAAAAAGAATGTCTGTAAAGATACTTGTGGGTAGGGAAGGGTATGATACAGAAGACATAAGCACATCTAGCATCAAGTAGTATATTCTATCCTCAAAACATTCAGCTTCCACAACAAGTACACTGACTTGTGGAACCTTACTACATGGATTCTCCTCCAGGTGTAAGCAAAGGGAGACAGAGAATTAGCATGCCATATAATTTAGTGAGTGTTGGGAACAGATGTCTTTGAAAAGTGATGGTTCTGAAACAGGCATGTCTACCCTCTATAAAAACCTAACTGCACCAAGAGTCCAAATATTAGGCAGTGCTTCTTACTCTACCAGTTCATTTTCAGCTGCTCGGCTACAGCAATGTATCTGTGCCTCCATCTTACGCAATTTGGCACATTAGCTACTCTTCCCCCACACTTTGATACAAGAGTGGAACAAACACAATGGGAGTGCGTAAGATGACAGACTATTTATGACCATTTTCGGAGCACTGAGAGGTCCTTTGCCACTCTCACACCTTTTGGAAGTAGAACAGTATCCATCAGCACATTTGAGACTTCAGATTTACAGAGCACATAAAGTCCTGATGGTAAATACATTATATAAACACTAGACAGCATCTCACACTAAACTAGCATGCCTCTTTCACCTCATAATTCAAAAGCGGTAATCTTGAACACTCTGCTTTGGCAGTAGAAAGTAGCAATAATCAAGAATGGGCACAACTATCTTCTTACAGCAACATAGTCTCTTTCTTTTACAGAAAAACAGGGCAGACATTTTAAGGCTTAGCTGAAAATTCTTAGAGAGATTGCAGCTAGGACCATCAGCATAGTATGAAAGGAAGGAGCAAAGGTGTTTCTAGGGGACAGGGGAAAAAAAAATAAATGAAGATTGACAGAAGAGCTACAGCTCTCCCTTCCAAACTGCCTGCAAGGGCAAAATGTTACAGGATGGCTCAAGAGTCAGGAGCTCCGAGCATCCCAGAAAGATAAGCCTCTGAATTACTCCCCAATTACAGAGCACTCATGTTGGCCAGATACTAGCAGGACAAACTGCAGAAGAGCAGAGAGCTGCTCCATCATGACTGAGCAGGGAGGGTGCTGGCAGCAGAGCACCCAGTCTGGTGCCCCTGTAGAGCGGCAGCAGTGCCAGGCACCCCAGTGCAGGCGAGCCACTGCAGCCTGAAGCAATGCCAACAGCAAGCAGCCAAAACCCGTACCTGCATGCAGAATGGCTTCCTGCTCCAGGAAATAAAGGTCAGTACCACTCCTGACTGCATGTGTGTGACCCAAGGCCTGATTACAGTTGGGAGTGTTACACTGGAGTCCTTTTCCACCAGTCCCAGAGAGTGCAGTTTCTGCGCACTGCAACATCCTTAAGAACACCTCTTCAGGGCAGGCCAGGAGGGCACCCTAACTTGTTTCATCTGCAAGAGTCAAACACCATAGGTTAAGCAGGGCTTTGATAGAGTAAAGCAGAACACAGGTGAACTTCAGATATCTAAATACAGAACTAGTTTTAGAATCAGCCTTTCTTTAGCGTGTGTCGCATTTTCCCTTTGGAATGTGCACAAGGTTAACCTTGGTTTGAGATGTTGGGTTCCAAAATTCTGTTTCAGCCTGACCAGGATTTGGAACCTAATGTCACTGCAGAATTCCCTGAAAGGACTTACCAGGATACTTCTTCACTTTCTTGGGCTCCATGAACTCTCCATACCTTCCTATACTTACAAAAAAAGGATATAAATGTATTTATTTATGCATATACACACATTTCTTTTAATATGGCCTGAACAATAGCTTTTCAGTTAAAACATCCTTCCTAAGGATTAAAAAAAATCAATTTAAATCACTGTTTTTCAAATTTACATTGGAATTATAATAATTCTAACATCCAAGCATCATGCATCAAGAAACCCAAGCCTAAAGAAGAAAACTCCATTTACTTCCTTGTAGAAATTAATTGTTTTCATTTACTCTTTTTTTTTTTTAATTTCCTTGCATTCCTCTCAAGTTAGCCAGACTCTGGATGAATTTATTTTTTGTCATATGCTCTTATTCTGAGAACTGCTGGTTCAGTTAGCAAACACTTGAATTTAGTCCTTGGGTTTTGGTTCTGTATTCACCTGAAAAATGAGTAAGTATACAATCAAAGATATGACAATAGTTAAGTTGGAGTAATATACAATAATACATAGTAACAATATTCTGTATAGCAAGATTGTAGTTGTAACAGACTATAATCTCATATGACACGAGCAAAAGCTCATCTTGATAATTCTTACAGTTAAAAGTATGATCACCAAACACCAAAGTTAAGAAAAGCATATTTATTTGATTCTCCTTTTAGTTTGATGACAAAGTAGTACATTTCATTAACAGTAGCACAGAAAAGAACAATTTTCAATCTGTGGAAGATGGAACATAACAGAAGATAGTAAACACATGAAATGGCTTGTGAGTTTCCCCAGATTTAGCAGCAATCACACTTTCCATAATGCTCTCCACATCACACTGCTGAAATCAACAAAGCAAACTCATTCTTTTGAAGCTTCTGTAGTCCTCCACCTACAGTGGTGTAGCCTTCCTGTATTTAGTTACGAGAAATACAGAATCCTCGGTGTATCAAGTTACCAACTGCATAAACCAACAACTACAAAAAAAATATCCCGAACAAAAACAACCCACCACCCAAAAGAAAAAAAAAAGCAGAGCAGTTCCTTCATTGTCAGATATGCTTCATACAAACTCACTTCTCATTTACCTCACCCATACATTGTCTACTCAGATGGAATTTTTTTCTTCCCTGTTTATCATTTGTATATATATGTATCTACATATATATATCTATATATCTGTATCACTGAAAAGGTGAAAAAGGAATGAGCAAAGTGGATATGGGTAAGAGCATGGTTTTCCTCTTAGGATTCTGGATAATATTTATTCCTACCATGCACAAGTTGTCTCTGAAGTGGGAACTATTCGTGACCATTAGAACTCTATAGTAAGAAAGCTTCCCTGACCAGTTTTTTCCTAAATAGGAAGTGACTTTCCTGAAACACTGAGAGGGGCTTCCCATAAAAAAAAAAAAAA
This sequence comes from Machaerirhynchus nigripectus, assembly GCA_013397975.1. NCBI lineage: Eukaryota > Metazoa > Chordata > Aves > Passeriformes > Dicruridae > Machaerirhynchus > Machaerirhynchus nigripectus. The sequence continues at coordinate 1,449,518 of VZRQ01003875.1, read as the reverse complement.
GAAGGGAAAAAAAGCTTCCGGTATCAGTTAAATATAGGCCACTTTCAGAAAATGAAATGTACACGTAGTTCCCCGTTATGGCTGGGGAGTTTCAAGAAGGCAGCTTCCCCCATTGGAGAAGCTACAATGTGATACTCTCCTACTCCTTTCCATTCCCCAGTGTTCTGCAACTGAAACTTACTGAATCATGCAAACTTAGAACTATTACAGTGGAAGACTTAAAACAAAAAAGTTAGTTTCCCTTATTAAGCACAAACAATAATCAAATCTTTACACCATGCATCGCTCTTAGAAAACACTCTAATCAACGCTGGCACTTTTGATACCCTTTTAGCCCAGTTACATGCACACCTGTAATACACCTCACTACACTGACGTGTGTGACTGTGTCATCACACCCCCCCTGTGCAATTCCTTATTATTTAAAAAACCATGCTGTAAGATCATTAATGCAGCGCGGATACCAAACACAGATGCACTGCAGGAAGTTCTTTAAATAAAGAACTTAGCTCTGTCCTGAATTCATTACATGACACACATTAAGAACATGGAAATACTAAAAGAATGCATTTTCTTACATCAGAAAACCACCTTTTAAATATTAAATAGCCATTAAATATCAATTTTATGTCTTTTTAGAAATGCTGTTTTAAAAGTGACACTCATTTCCTGCTTCTAAAGATGTTCCTTCTACTCAAAGATAAATTGCAGATTAAGGCATGAGTATGTTCTCCTTTTCTACGTAACATACCTTTAAAATACTCCTACTACGCTACATCTCCTTTAACGGATTAACTGAAGTTTTCTGAGGAAGTAGGTATTTAAATAGGTAAAATGTCCATGTGAAAACAAATACATGGTTTTATAGTGTAAATAAATCATGTAATTTGAAAGAGCCCACATCTTTTACCCTTTATTCATCATGGAGGTATCCAAATACTATAATTATGTGAAATAATGACATTTCCAGTTTTCACTAAGTAATACTCAAAACCCCAGTCAGCATCAGAATTGTAATGTATTTGGAGCAGCAGTGAAGTTATGAAATGAAAAGAAGGCGAGTTTACGCAGAATCTGAGACAAAGTAAGAAAGGCTTCCCAGTTCTTAAGAAAATTAAGATACATGTTTTTGCCACTGTAATTTTATTATTCCATTTGAAACACCACAAAGCATTGGTGTACTTAACAAGAGACTTCCCTGTCCTCCCTTCCCACCCCCAAAGAACAGTGGTGATGATAAAAGCAATGACAGCTGCAGTGAACTTCTCTCTCAAGTCCTGACATTCACATGTCCTTTGTATAGGAGGAAAGTGGTTACTTTTCGAGTACACACCCCAGCAGTCAGGAAGTCCAGCGCCACCAGGCCACCTTCACTCTGTCCCAGACGGCTGAGAGCGAGTCCAGCGCAGGGCGCACATCCAGGATGGTGAACTGGTAGTTCTTGTCCACTGCTCCGCCGTCATAGTAATCGATGACATACCGCACTTCCTTCCCACAGCGGTCCACTATCCAGTCATGCCGATCAAAGGGCAGCTCGTACCTGGAAAGGACAGGTAACAGGTCATGGGGGTGTTTTAATGGATATTATGAACCTGGGAGAGGGAGTGAAGTCCAATGCAAGACTTATTTGTCCATAATCCCACTAGTACTTCTACTTTCTGGCAATTCTAACTTGCAATATCAGTTCTGAAACATCTTTAAAGTAACTCTACACCATGTTTTCAGACACATGTCTCTAGCCTCCCACCTCCCTGGAAGACCTTCTTTCCTGCCCACGTACCCCATCCATGAACGTATTCTGGCTCTTGGTGAGTACTCCTTTGCTTTGCCTCCAAACCGCATCAGTGACGGCCCACATGGACACTCCCTGTGCACACAATTAAAAAGGAAAATAGTTTTTACCTTTTAAAACAGTCTTATTTATTTACATATATTTATAAAACAGTGATTAAACCACTATGGTAATTTTAGTAACACAGAAACTGAGTAGAAGAAAGAGCAACAGTAAAAAATTAATTACAAGTGATAAAACCAACTTTTTCCTTTCTTTAATGGTTTGAAAAGTCACCCAGTTTCTGCCAGCACTTACTGCTGGTACAATAAAGTATCTGATATGCTCCACACTATTGTTCTAATTTGTCAACAAAGCAGTTCTCTGCAAACCTAATCCACAGATTTAACAGATTAAAGAACAGAAAACCATAATCCAAACTACTGTGTAACAATGATCGTGGAATTTCAGAGAAAAATTTTTAATACCAAATGCTTAACTTGTCTGTCTCTTGTAGGAACAGGGACTATGCTGACCTAAAAAGTGACAATTTGCTTTACACCAGTCATGTTACTCTAAGTTTACAACTCGTATCTTTGTCGTAACATAATGACAAATATTCCATATGCAACATTTCATATGTACATACATAGCATGTAGAGCTTCCCACTTCAGAATCTCCTTCCAAGCTTGCTCATTATTTTGGTTATGAATCTTAATAATGTTGGTCATGTCTTCACTTGTTATGTCATCGTCTTTCCACCTCCACCTAAAAAATAAGAAGTTGAAAACAGTTTATAAACATTACAGCATAACTACTCCACCTTCCTCAGTTTCTCTGATGAACTTTTGAATCGAGATTTAAGGTTGTATGCAAGACACAAGACAAGTACGCAAACTTCTGGCTCAGCAGCTTAAGCATCTTGAGAACCACCTCATTTTCTGTGCAGAAGTGCAGTTATCCAACTTGCCATGACAGAGATCCACAAATTCTACATAGCTAAATTAACAGCTTAACTGGATCAGAAAGTTATCAGAGTGTGCAAACATCACCACATCCACAGTATTCATAAAAATACTTAGGAAAAATCCCACTTGTATTCCTAATGCACAGAAGTCTTGTATTCAATACATTTTGCAAACACTTAGAAATACTTTTCATCTCTCTTGACACTGCACTGTGACTGCATGTGTGCTTCCCTTTCAACTGGCATAACATTTAACACATTTCAGTGTTTACAGGAGCAAAATTTGCATGTTCCATACAGGCTGCTTATGTCATATTGTGTTATGAACCATATCATAGACACATAGAACCAAGAATTACTATTGTTCCAAAAGTAAACCCCCTGTAAAGTTCACCTGTTCAAGAATGAGAAAGAAATCATTACAAAAGAATGAGGAAACATCAGCACAGGAGGATTTTTAGGCCACAGTTAAGTTTTGTCTACACTAAATTTCTGTAAATACCTAAAGTATCTACTTGCAAATTTCCCCATTTTTAGCAATTCTGCAAAGTTAGGTGTTCTCATATAGACCTTTTACTGTCATTTTATAGACTTATCATGAAACCAACGGAGTTTGAGAGTTGGCAATCATGTAGACTCTGTCTATGCCTGTGCATGGACTTTTAAGAAAATTTTCTGAGCCAGCAGCAGTTACTTGACATTCCTTACCATCTTCCTGATCCCTAGAAGGTACATGGCCTTTGAGATCAAGTCGCCCTTTAAAATAAAGACATTTATAAAAATAGGGGGTTTTTTTAAAGAGCTACTTTATTATTTACTGGATAAAATCTGCAAACTCTCAAAAAGATAATGAACAATTACTAATGGTACTAGTTCAAGAATTCCAGGCTCACAGACACCATCTGATAATTCACAGTGTATTTACCCTTTTCTTAGCATAGCATTCCAGAACATTTGCTCTGAAGGGTAGACCCATTTCTTGTCAGAATGTGCTCTAGGAATGGAAGATTCTTCTCTAACAGTTGACAACGGAAATGGTTGACCTGGGGATGGCTGCTGATTGGGAGGAGGCATCTAGAGAACAAGGAGAATCAACAACAAACTAGAGTATTAACATTTTTTAAGTCACAGTGTTCGAGAAAAATCAAAGCATAATCAATCAGCTCCTACAAAGATCAAGAAGCTCAGCCTTTAAGTCCAACAAAATTATCTTTTTTTGCAGCAGAACTCTGCACAAGTTTGTCATCAGAAGACTAAAGGGACTAAACTTCAACTTTCAAAAGAACAATGCTTTGTAAATCAGAGGAAATCTTGGAGAGATGCTAATCAGAACTCAACCATACTGCTATTACACAGAACCTAAAATCCACCAATGTATCATAAAAAACATGTATGTAACTAATAAGTAGAGAACAAAAGATATTTAAAAACGGGAAAACCACCAGAGATGTAAATTTTAATACAAGGTTAAATAAGATGTAACTTGTTTTTAAATAAAAATTTGCACACAAAAAGAGAAAAAGCAGTGTTAAAAATCAAAAAAATAATGTCATTTCCCAGAGTTTCCAGCTTACATAGTAACACAATTTACATTTTTGGGCATAATACTTCAGAAGAAACAAGACTAAAGAAAACACGTGAAGTAAGCAGAAGTTACCATATTGCTGGGATCTATGTCATCTTTCACTTGAGACGCACCAGACTTCACGGGACATGCTACAAACTCATAAGCTCTTTCTTGATGTGCAGGAACATCATCTGTGTTCTCAGTTCTATGATCAGCAGTCTTCATGTGCATTGGACAGCCTTAAACACAACAGCAGTATACATTTTACTACAAGATGAAAACTCTTAAGACATGAAATGGAAAAGTTCATTGAACGCTCATGTAAATGCAAATGAGTATTTCACTCTTTCTTCTGAGCTTTTCAACACTTTTAATCGCTCTCTCTCCTGCATTTCTGGACCCAAAATCATTATAAGAGCTGAGTTTCCTGTGTAGTCTTTGAATGTTTATTTCCTACCCCATGCTGGCCCCAATACTGAACTGTTTGTACTTAAAATTTCCTCAGGGAAGCTAACCCAGTGCGTTGACTTAGTCAGCAGAAGAGCTGATGTCCTTGTCCAGGCATTCATCTCATTCCACCCTTCTGCTGCCCTTTTCCAGATGCACGGGTTTTTGTGACAACCAGTCAAGCAGTTTCCATCTCTGCAGAGGCTCCCTGACCCTCTGTGGGTGTACCACACCATGGAACAGATTTGTAGGGCCCCTGTGAAACGGGACAACTGGGGGTGACCCACAGGTTCTACAGCAAGCACCTCCTGTCTCTACAAACCAGGCAACTTGCACAGTGGTCTGGTAAACATGCAACTCCTCCTAAGGAAAATTTACTTGAGAATTACTTTTGTTAAACGAAAACCTCAAGTTTATTTGAAGAATTTCTCCCCTCCCCCCAAGGTTTGTCAGTCTGGTTTCCATGTAGGGTTTAGTTCATTTAGGTTTCAGGAATGATTACCGCTCATTTTTTCCTGATGCATGGGACATTCTGACGGTGGAGATGCCGTGTGATATTGCCTGGATGCATTTGGTGACTGCTCTGCAGCAGCCGGGGAGGATGCAGACAAACCCATGGCCTCTGCACACCGGGCCTTTTCAGGTCAAATTTCTAAAGAAAAAGAAAGCAAGCATTCGTAACACAAACCTACACTGGTTATTTATAAAGGTGAACGCCAAGTGCAGATACACTGCTGCACCACAAACTAAAACACTGAAAAATCGAATTAAGTAACGAGCTTCCAGCCCAAACAAAACCCCAAGCGCCTACCAGGGCTGCCCCGAGCCGCTCCTCACGGTCACTGGCGGGGGCTGTG
>VZRQ01003875.1:1413182-1442606 GCA_013397975.1 Machaerirhynchus nigripectus | reverse complement strand
GGGTACGCACGGCAGGGGACAGGAGCTGCTGCGGGTACGCACGGTAGCGGACAGGAGCTGCGGGTACACACCTGCCGGCGACAGCCAGCTGTGCGAGCCGAGGCTCGCGGTAAGCCCGGGCAGCTGCGCTAGCGAGACCTACGTGTGCTCGTACCTCGTGCTGTGGGCTTGTTTGTGAAATTATTATCCCTTACAATCGCAAGTAATTGTTTAAGTATAGAAGGAACCCACAATGTACTAGCAGCACGCATCGTTACCGTAAAGGTGTATCCTTTTTAGTATTAAACTTGCGGAGATAGTAAAGTTCTTTATTTGTAAACATCAACTAGCCAAGAAAAATATCACAGCTCTTTTAAGATTTCCCAAGAATATTGCCTTATTTCCAAGTCTGAAGATGCAGTTTAACTATATGTGTGAAATACCGTGCATAACACACAGAAGATGGAGCTCCCTGTGATAAGAGCACAGAATACTACCTTCATCCCATCCCTTTGTGACCAACAAGGGATAAGGCCTGGCTCTGCAGTAGCCACTGTAACAGTAGGTACAAACCCCACAGGACTATTTCAGTGTTCATTCCACAACATGGACTCTCAAGAGGCTGACAAGTACAAAAAGCAGGTGGGGAGACAAGTCATTATAAATGTATAACAGTTAGAATTGATTTAAAAAATAACCATGGTTTTTTCCCAAATATTCTATTTCATTGTAACAATTAAGAATAAAACTAAAGTAGACAGGAATTTAATCTTCAAGCAGACCCAATTTAGTCTTCAAGTGACTTTAAGTGTAGTAACTTCAAGTTATTACAGTAGCTTAAGATGAAGAAAAGCCAAATTCATATCTGCAAGAAAGGTGCACATAAATAGAGAAATGAGTTATTCTTTACCGTTTCTTTCAAAAAAGATCACAAAGATTTTTTAAAAAGACAAATTGTAAACCACACTGAATTAGTTCTAAGCAGCATTATATCAAAATATATAACTACCTGAATTTAAAATCTTTTCTATATTCCTCTCAAGAATGCTTTTAAGATAATTTTCACATGCCATCTTTCAAAGTAGGATCTTTCTTATTATTAAAAAGGATGTTGCCATTCAGTGTGAATATGAAATAAAAATACAAGTATAAAGCAATATCAAATATTCATCCTTTCAGTCATTTTTGCCCTTTTATAGTCTTGATTACTGAAGAGGAAATAGTTTTCTACCCTTTCTGCATGCAGGAATTATTAGCACAGCATACTGAGAACCTTAAGATAGAAATGTAGCATCATGTCACTAATTGAATCTCTACTATACGCCCTAGAAAACATTCTGATTGCCTCCATCATTTCCCAATTTAGGCATATTTGGCCTTGCTGCAGTATCTAAGACTACACTCACAGTAGCAGCTGTGTAAGCAGCACTAAACAATCATTTTAAGTCTTCACTTGCTACACATAGAGAACCACAGAACAGTTTGGGTTAGAAGGGACCTTAAAGGTCCTCTTGTTCCAACTCCTCTGCCATAGGCAGGGACACCTTCCCTGACACCAAGTAGCTCAAAGCCTTATCAAACCTGCCTTGAACAGGGGCATCCACAGCTTCTCTGGGCAACCTGTTCCAGTGCCTCACCACTCAGAGGGAAGAATTTCTTCCTAACATCCAACCTAAACCTGCCCTCTTTCAGTTTAAAGCCATTCCCCCTTGCAATATCACTACATGCCTCTGTAAAAAGTCCCTCACCAGCTCTCTCATAGCCCATTTACATACTGAAAGGGCTCTAAGGTGTCCCCAGAGCCTTCTCTTCTCCAGGCTGAACAACCACAAGTCACCCATCCTGTCTTCACTAAATGACATAGTTTAATAAGATCCTCCCACAGAGCACCTGAAATCTCTCCTTCAAAATATTTCGAGTCAGTGGCAGAAGGACTCTGGTGGAACAGATTTTCTCTCTCTGATGTTCTCAAATGGAAAATTGGTTCTACTCCTTCCTCTCAAAGTACAGAATGCTGTAGATGTCAGAGTGCCATCTCCCTGTTTTCCACCATCACACTCCACCAGAAGCAACAACTGCACTGTTAGTCATGGTACAGGTAATAGTTTTCACCCTCTGCAAGATAAGCCAAGTAGCAAATACATTTTACTTAATGTAAAGCACTCTTTACAAAAAACACCAAGGTCCCAATCTCAAAGAAGCACACAGTCTACCCTTAGGTATATTGCACTGTGAACTCCAGAAAAGCAGAGCAAAAGAAGGGACCACATTAGCCCACCATGTAAAAAATAATATATCCATTGCAAAGATTAAATAATTTTTTTTTTTAAATCTTAGTTCAAAATTATCACACCAATACGAGGAGTGAAACAAAAGTTTTCAAGAAGAACATGAAGAGTAATTTAAAAATGGGGGAGAAAATGAAAAGCAGCTTCGCACCTCAGTATGACAAAGATGTGGATATACAAAATACTTCCTATATCCTACATCTTAGGCAGAGGTAATGTTTCTCACACGTTAAGCAAGACTTGTTGAATGTATCAGTTTAAGAATGGCTCACTGAAAGGCATCCCTTGTTCCCAGCCATGCTCAGTCCTTCCTTTCCACCATTCAGTGTTAAAAGCTGCCTAGTGCCAAAACGAAAGCCTCCTACCAAGCCCCATTGTCCTTCTTCAAGCAGTTGGAAATCTGACCTATATAGCATGTGACCCCAAAGGATGTCTGTTTCCAGAAATTCCAACTCACTTTCTAACAGACCAACTTGTTAATGAGTAGGTCACTACACTAGCAGTGTAAAATTAGTACCCTAATTATACAATTTACAGTTGTTACTGAATACCCTTCAAAAGATCAGAGGAAAAAAGGTAAAAACACTAGACTGCTTTGTGTTTTCTTCTAGTAATTTATCCATTGCCTAACACAAAAGAAAACACAAAGAAACATGAGTAATTCCTGTGCTTGGAAGCCAGTGGTTAAGATATAAAACAGCAGCAATCTCTAAGGATGCTCGAAGAAACCTCTGGGCTTTACCACACAATTCATGCTTCCATGCGTACGTTCACTGCGCATGCAGAACCTAGAAATTAACTTACTGAGGAACTGAATTGCCTGTCTTGGTATTCAGTAAGGCTGACAACAGCAGCTCTTTATCCTCAGAGCCTTCAGACAACTGTCCAGCCTATGCCCTGACACATGTGGTGGTACAAGACAATATAATTACTAGTGCAATATAATTACACTATCCAATCCAAAAGTTCTTCCCCAATACACAATAAAAACTTACAGTTTAAGTTACATTCCTGGCCCTAGTGATGTCTTACATAGAATTTCAGCACTGAGAAGTCCACCCACCTGAGCAACAGTGTGGCTCAGACCTCATACACTCATCTTGACCTTCTTTAAAGTAAGATACAGCATCAAATCTCAAGATACCGTGAAAGCCAGTTGTTTCAGAATTGAACCCCCCGAAAATTGTTGTTTCATGATGCACTCATTATAGGTACGTAAGCTCTTATCATATTAAGAAAGAAAAATTCACAAAATAAGAAACTGTGTTCCTTTCCTTTATTATGAAGTACCAATACCTTGCATACAACATGCAATTTATTGCTTATTGACATTATTGCATATATCAAAGGGAAAAAAAATCAGCCAATATCATTTTATGCAAGCTCCTAAACTGTTCAAACAAAATACAGAAATGCTTTACAATATCACTGAAATGCTAACAAATAATTCAGATTCTGTCTTATAATAAAAAGTAAATTTAAACCCATAATACTTAATCATTCACCTTACTATGACCAATTACTTTTATCACCAATCCTCAGAGTTGTTATATTGCATTTTTAAGTTCTTGTGCCATGATAAGGATTGCTACTACAATCAGGTCACATTACTAGTTGAATTTAATAATGTGATCCTTACATTTTGTGACAGTATTAGAATTTACTGCAAACCAGATTGTCAAGATTTACCAGAAATCAGTCTAGCAGAATCTAGTTTTCATCCTTGCTCTGCACGTAAGTTAGATAAACTCATCACGTTTCTTCTTAGATAGAAGATTATATAAACATTTTTGAATTACAGGCTCCATTACTTAGGCCTAACTTGTAACTCATTTGTTCCAAACAGGTTTTGTAATTTGATTTCCTAACAGGTTAGCTGTGCTTATTCTACATATACAGGGATCTGTCAATATTGAAGAAAACACTGTTTGGTAAATGCATGCTAGAAGCAAATCCAGGGTATTTGGATGTGTCCATACTAAGTGTGCAAATTAATAGCCGAGCTCATGACTAGCCCTTTTCCTCCCTTCTTGCTATGCTTTGATGGATTTTCTTGTGAAACTGGAATAGGATTACTATAAACAAAACCACATTGCATTCAAAATTTTGTATTCTGTATTACAGCTTAGTATTAATATTTAAATGTTGCTTTCAAACCTAGTAAATTTTTAAAAATACCAAATTTTAAAACTTAGAAGACAATTTACATGCAACATGTTCCATTTGGGTGCAGATTCTCATATACTTAAATATTTATAGACTCATAAAAGCATGTCCTGTCCACAAGACAAGTACAATGTTTGACATCCCACACAGATTAAAAGTAAGATACAATACAGAATATTTTATTTGCTTTTATATTTTCAATTTCAGTAAGTAGGAAGTTATAAATAGCACACTGTATCATTATATGGTTGATACCAAGCCATGCTGCACTCTTCATATTTCACTCTCTTAAAGACACTTCTTGTACTTACAACTTGGTTAAAAAAATGTATATACTTCGTAATAAACAGATGCCATCTCAGTGCAGGACATCACACAATGAAACTGTTCTCAGAAGAAATTTTGCCAAAGTATTTCCTATACCAAACAATACAATTTATTCTCCATAGCTACCTTCCATTCTTAACTGAGCTATAAAGTGCTTGGTTATTATAAATAGAACAAGAATGTCAAAGGAGGTAGCTAGTAGAAATTTTAATGGATAATAAACCTTACCAAGTGTTACCATCTAAAAGTATGACTTGATGCTTAATCCCAGATCTCTAAACAACCCAGGCAGCACATATTTCATCTTCTCTACCATAAAAACAACTTTCAAGTTGCTTTCAGAAAATCCTAAGACCTTCACCTGTCTAACAGAGATTTTATCCAGGTTTGGATTAATGTTAAAAGTTCATAAATATTATCACTATTTCCATTTGACTGCCATAAATCAGAATATCAGCAATGATTGCTGATAATACTGTTCTTTTCTGGCTGTATTCCATAGACAGTGAAATCTGACCAGGAACAAACTTTCCCTCGTGAAGTTCCTTGTAACCAGTAATGCTGTTGTACAGTAGGCTATTAAAAATATCAAAGGGGCTTGTGATAGTTTTCAAAGTCTTCTACACTTGCACTTTTTCATCTGAAAATTCTAGTCCCTTTCTATTTGCTTTATTGATGGCTTTCAGGAGCAGCCAACACCGCACCAGACCCTAAGCTGGAGTAATTGTCAAGCAGCCCTTTATTTTCCTCTGAATGGCTCAGCAGAAGCATCACAAAACAATTTTTCAAACTTCTCTATTAAATGGTCTTTTACAGAAATCATGTACATACATACACTTAAACACACACAAGGCCATGGGAAAAAGTCCTTTTCATACAGTAATCAACAACTGGTATTCCATTTCATACAGCTTGAAAATTTTAAAGAATAAAGTTTCATTTTCCATTGCTAACAGAGACAGAAACACCTAAACCTTTCTGCTACGTATGAGTCTGCTGTTGTCCCAGCCACAGCAGTAGGAAGACATCTGGATCTCTGTATGTGTACTCAAAGTCTCCTCCTCCTCTCCTCTTTAAACCTGCCTGAATGCATTTGCTCACTCGTGTAAGCTTTTACCCTTAGGGTAACGTTAGTTCTGCAATGTGAGTAATCTTCTCCCACAATATTTTAAATAAAGATGGAAGTAGTTCTCTTCCAAACACTGTAACTAATTTAACTTTTAATAAACTTCAGTACAAAATTTGGAATTGTAAAGAATTTATATACTAAGTCCGCTCCCCTCATTATCCTGTGCATATATTTCATTATTCAATTGATTATATTTTTTAAGCAATTAAGTTATTAAATTTAGCTCAGTCAAGATAGCATGTACTTAGAGTAGGCTTCAGAGATGCAATTCTTACCACTGAAAAATTCACACAGATAACCCATACAGCATCTCTGTTGTGTGAGACTCTCCACTGAAATCCACTGGAACACTCACTGAGAAAATGAGTATTTCAAGTATAATTCTTCTCTGCAAGTACTGAGTCCACAAATCAATTACAGAACACCTGACCTACCATTCTCCTGTAGAGTTCTGAAAGTGGTATTTACTCATCTTTTGAGGAAAATTAAAGCCATAAAAAAGGGTAACTTGCACTTCTACATAGAGCCTAACTGGTACAAATAGTCTCTCCCATGATCAGCGAGCTAATTTTATGTCACCTGGTATTGAAGAATGGAAAAGAAAAGAAAAACAACATTTTTTTACAAGAGTCACTCCTTCCATTTGATATGCCCACAGAAAAGACACCTGGTGACATGCCAAGAATCTGCTTTTACAATGCATCTGTTAGAAATAGAAGTTTTAAGCCACTAGTAAGATACTACATTCAAAAGCATTTGTTACGATGGTAATTATCATGCATTTACTTTTTTTGCATAAAAAAGCAAAGACACAAGCTTACAACATTAAATTTCATCAGTATTTCACCACATTTTTAAAACTAAAAAGTGCAATTAAAAATGGGTGCCACAGCTATCTAATTTGCTGTATTATAAGCTTTTAGTAGCAGGTAAAAAGTGCCCTACATCCTACTGTATTCAGTACATCACAACTTTGCTGCCTGTTTACTAAAGTCCTTGCTGAAACCACAGCTGGTAATAGCTTTTTTCATATTTTCTTCTGATGCATCAGGACATAACTGTAATAACTTCTAAAAAAATGATAAAATTTGAAGCTAATGCATTGCAAAATAAATTTTTAATTACACTAATTTTGTGCAGCAATCCAAAATACTAGCTGTTCTGAAAAAATTATCCCACTGCCCTTCGATTCTGGACTGTTGGCCAAAGTGTAGTACGCAGAGTTTTAGATTGTTTTTTGTTTCTAAATCTAGTTTTAACCTTAATTTTATTATAGCTTGACTTACTTTTTTTTTCCCCCCCATCAAACAAAAGTCTATCTAGAAGTGGAAGAAGTTGACCGTTTTAATGGATGGCCTCTACTGAGAGCAAAATATTTAAAACACTGAAATATTAAAATCAGTGGTAAGAAATGATAAATTTCAGATACTTTTCATGAGTTATCACCCTAAGAGTTGCTCCAAATCATCTTCTCAATTTTCTCATCCTACTTCCCTAAAAAGAAAAGCAGACCTCGACTTTCAAGCATAATTCTCCAAAATGTTTGAATTTACTCAATTTATTTTAGAAAAGAACAAGCTATTACAAAATGATTAAATCACAGGGATCTAGTGGTTTAAAAAGCAAAGAAGAGAGTATTTCATATGCACCTTTAAATCATAAAGATGACAGAAACACAGCCTTTTAACAATTTTGCGTTAGGTACACTGAAATCACATTTTAAAAGATACCAGGTTCTGCAAATTAGCATAAAAGAGAGTCTATTTCTTGGAGCAAAGCAAGTCACAGGATGGACTCTCACAGACTGGATTTACTGGTACCCAAACGAGGCACTGCGCTCACTCAGATCATACAGCTCAACAGATTAATTGCTAAGTCTCCCAAGGCATAAACACATCTTTTGTCTGTAGGCCTGTGAAGTAGTAATAACCACAGGATCCAAAAAACACAAGTGCTAACAATCCTTGCCATCTCCCTTAAGAAGAGAGGATTGGGTAACTGTTTTAGAAAAAAGCCTGCCCAGCTGAGCAGTGGAACTAGGCTTTTTAAAGTGCATTTTACACAAGTCCAAACAATACTCTCTGACATCATTTTAACTGGGAAACTAAACTCATTGCAGCTGCCTTGGTTAAGAGGCATTTCAGCCTATGCAGTCCTCTTGGGTCTTAGGTCCAGTTTCTGGAAGAGGGGAGTGCCGAGTCCCTTATCAGGGAGATCACGGGGCACTCACACCTCTGACTAGGGAGGGGAGAGCTCATGTCACCCAGCTTTGTCAGCAGGAGCAGGACTAAGCACCCAACACAGAGTAAATATGCTATCTTTCTGTTTAAAAAGAAATTGCTTTAACAGATTGCTACAAAAATTGGGATGTGTGCAAAAGTCTCAGTGAAAATGGACGCTTTCAGCACATCTACACCAAGGAAAAAAAACAGAGGTTAATCAGTCCCAAATCCGGTGAAAAGAAGCAAAACAAAACAAATTTACACATAAATATAGCTCTCAAAATAATTTTAAATAAAATAGAACTCAGAATTTCCTCAAATTGTATTATAAATTAGATTTAAGACTATTCCTAGATGGTAAGATTGCTCTCTGATGACCTCCAAGCCTTCAAGTTCACAGAAGGAGAAACTGAGTACCTACTGACAAATGTGTGGTATTAAAAAAAAAAAAAAAATTGTGTCTACAGAGGTCAACTGTTCCTTCTACAGAATTACCATACAGCTTCAGAGGAGCTTGGCACAGTTAATTCAAGATCGTTTTTAGTCAACACCTCAGATTTCTGACTTGATTAACAAGGAAAATGTGAGAAAAATCCTTGACACTTCGTATCAAATAGGTCATTTCTGTGATAAAAGAAAAAAGTATTACTGAAAGTTACACATCACATATACAGAAGATTTTTATTTCTTTGCAATTAAACTTTGAATCCAAATAGCCAGTGGTTAAAAATAGTCTGAGAATTGCAGCCCTTCTCAATGGTAGTAGCAGCAAAGGAAAAAGCGCTTCAGTAAGAATTATGCCATTTCCACACATCACCTACCATATTAACTTACAAAAAAAGTTCCATGGGGAATTTAGATGTACTATTGCATGTAACCTAGCACAGCAAATGAGAATCCTTCCCATCAAAATGAGAATTTTAACAACTTTTAAGATATCGTGTGGTCTTATAATACAGCATTTTAGATAAAATTATTTCATAAATTTCCCAAAATGGTTTGCATTCATATAAGGCAGAAAAGAAAGCAGTAAAAGACTTCACAGAATCAAAGCCAAATCTTTAGCTTTTCTTGAAAAAATTAAAAAGTTGTCAAGAATGAAATCTTGATTGTTATTCCTAGAAGAAAACATAGAAACGTGCCTGGAAAATTGCACCATATCAGGAGTTTGGGGAATTTTTCATTTTCTAAAAAAACAGATATGTCAGTATTCACTGGATTTATAAAACATTTTAATCGGAGAAACCTGAGAGAAACACTTTGAACACACTGGTGGACAATAAGCGAGTAACCAGTCTGCTCCTTTTTAATTTCTGATGCTTGCAACTGCTTAGAACAGGCATGTGGAACTCATCTGTGTGAGCTTTTGCTTTTATTCCTCACTGGACAGGATCCGCAAAGCGTGGCCCTGGGCGTGCAGGCAGTGTGGCTAGGGAAAGAGTAAGGTCAGTACAGAGGTAATAACTTGTTTCCATAAAAGGAGCATTCCATGGCAGAAATGTGCACTGTTTCAGTGAACCCAAATTATTTTCATAACAGAAATTTCATTTTATGTATGATTTCTAGGCAGATTTTCCGTTTCTATGAGTTTTCGCTTCCTTCTGTCCAATAAGACAAATAACCTTGTAGCATCCTTTTGCAATTTTGACCATCCACATCACATTCATAATATCCAAGACAACACTTGAGATCATCCAGGCGCTCTGGGCTTCAAATCCTAATCTCTGGAAACCTTCTGTTCCAAATGAAGAAATTACATGGCTGTAATATACAGGCATGACGGCAATCCTCACCACGAAGAACACAACTGTCATCAGCACACCATTGATGATGTTGGCCTTTGAAGATTTGGGATATCCCAGTACTTCAAAAAACCACCTGCAAAAGAAGTGTTCACAAATACCAGCCACACTTGAAGCCATCTCATTAAAAATTACTCTACTTCATGTTTATTTTTAATTCATCATTTATTAATTGCTTCTACCTTTATTATTTCTAAATTATTGCACTGTGTCTTGGCTTAGTTACAAATTCTTCTGCTTAGCTGCACTTTTTCCCCACCACTTAAGCCGTGTATGATACCCAGTATATTGCAGAATAACACACAGAAAATCCTGATATGAATTGTAAAACAGTTGACAAATAGTGTGCATTTCAGTGACTATTGTGTAATATAGAATCACAAAAATATCTTTTAAAATCATAAAGACATATTAATTACTTGCTATTATAGTTCATACCAACAGCAGCTGAAATTCTCTTTGTCTCACTGAAAGCAATTCTAAAATTGCATTTGGATTTGGTAATCCAGATAGAGCTCTTATTTCTCGTAATTGGGATTTCCCGACTGCTTCTGTTTAGCCCAAAAGCAGAACACTTTCAGAACCAGACATTGTAAGCTCTTGATCATGTCACATCTTGGAATGTTATGCAATGAAAAAGGTAAGTCTAAAAACTGCCTCTCCATCTACTGCTGGGTCATAAATGGCTTTTAAAAAAGAATTCTTGCATATTTATTCCTCAGTAGCCAGGCATAACTTACCTATTGACTAGCACACAGAACCTGAGGGTTGAAAAAGGAACAACAAACTCCTCTAATCCTTTGTTATTCACACTTAAACCAGAATAAACACAAGCAAAATTTGTGCAGCAATGGCAGGCAGGACGAGAGCAAAATAACTTAAATCACTGTATTCATAATGAGGGATGGGGAAGAGAATGAAATAATCAATTTTTTTCTAATAAGATACAAGGCTAAAATTATTTGACAAAAAACAGTTCTAAAACTGGTTTTAAAAGTAATTTTTAATTTAATTACCTACAGATTACAACCTAGGTAATTATAAATACACTAAAAAGATTTGCCAGACATCCAGCTCTAACAGAAATATTCCAGAAATTCATTAAGCATGCAACTAGGACAGTTAAAATCCAGGCACTCGAGGTGGCAGTCCAGCCCAGAAGCAGGATGCCTCACCACAGAAACACTTACTGGCATGATGAAGAGGGAGACCTGATATGTTTGGTCAGGTTGACAATCAAAGCTTTTACATTCAATGATACATACGATGCAGAATCAAAAAGTAATTTAAGAAATGATTTTCAAGCATACTGCCATGTGCCAGTATAGGTACTTGGACATCTGTTTAGCAACTTCCATCTCCCAGCAAATTAAAAAAAAAAAAGTAAAGGTCTGTAAATAACAGTTACCATTACAATTTTACCCACACAGTTCAGAATTAATTACATAAGTGCTGATACTAACATTAAGAGATCTAAATGCTTGGCATGGAGACAACCTCCAATTAGAGATCCCTAACAACACAGACAGGAAATACACAGACAGTTCTGAGATTAGAATATCTTTTTATATTTTAATAAGAGCTCTTTTGGTAGTACTAGGAATGCAAACAAGAAACATAATGTAAATCGTTATCATTATCCACTACTTACTGTCTTAAGGGTCTGATTCACTTCAAATTTATTGGGAAAAAAAATCATGCACTAATGAGATGACATCCCTTAGTGCAAGGGAACTTTATTATCTCCTGCAGCAACTTCTGCTTTTCTGAGAGAGTGCTAAATGTCAGTATTCAAAGACCTATAATCTCACCATAGGCATTTTAAAAGTATAACATAAATTACTTTTAAGAGCCAGATGTACCACAATACTTCCTAACGCCACAGTCCGAAAGGTAAGCGTCAGCGTAGGAACCCACCTGAACCCAGGATGATATCTCATCTTGGTAGAAGCTGGGACAACAGCCATTCACTAAGGCATGAGAATCAATATAAAACCTCTTTTCTTCATTAAGTTTGCAGAAGTGTTTATTTAGCCTTTATTTTCTCTGCACACAGAGCACAGGCTACAACAGACTAATCTCCTGCTCAACTGCACTGGGGCAGAGGAGAGCAGCCTCTGGAGAGCTCCATTATCCCACCCTCTCCTCCTGTAAGTTTGAGTTTACCAAACTAATGTTCAAAAGGGATCTCAGCACAATCTTTTTTATTCGTTAGAGCTCTGAGGAATGCTGTAGTGTCATAAAACACTTCAGAGATTACAGCCACAATGCAGTAATGGGCAATAGTCTGTCTGCAGGAGGAATACAGTTTCTATTTGCCTTATCCTTTCTCTACCAGACATCTGGAAAAGGAAACAGATGCCACACATGTAGAAGCTGTAAAGCAGAAATACACTCCAAAAAGCATGGGTAAGAAAAAGGCATCTGATACACTGGAAGTTCCCATCCTACATTGCAAAAAGTTGGAGGAAGAGGAGAAGACTGCAGCACTGCTCTGTACCAAAGCTCCTCACCTGAGGTGAAGTCTTTCTGAGCAAATCCCTATCCCCAGCTGGGTCCTGGTAGCTACAGAGTAAGGAGAGAGGCCACCCCCCTCACAGCACCATGAAACTCCAATGACAGCTTTCCTCTTGCTGCAGTATATGGCATTTTCCTCCTCCTTGTCTGATACAGCAGCAAATCAGGTAGAAACACTTGAACCAACAGCCAGGGCAGGCTCTGACTCTGCAGGAAAAGCTTCTGCCCCATTCTTCTCTAATCTCAGGTATGAAGATTAACCATTTCAGATGTATTTAAGTGCTCAAAGTACAGAACTATTTTTGAAAGCAAATAAAGAATATACATTTATATTATTCTACACATCCATATGCATCTATTAATACTGATCTACATGTGTGGGATACTGGAAAACAGACTTCAAGTTACACAGGGCAGTGCAATTCCATTCTAGGATCCTGATGACAATATTATCTTGCTTCTTTTCCTGGTACATGAAACCAAGAAAAAACATCCATACTGAACATGGCTTTTTTTCTAAATATTAAATGATTATACGAAAGTTAATAAACTATATTTTATTTGTGAACTTCTTTGTTTGGTATTTTCATAAAAATCTGGCATTTCATACAAAGCCTGGTCTAATCTCAAAAAGGAGCTCGGGGATGAATACATTATTTACACTGTTGCAGCGATAGCAGCAAAACATTTTCATAGCAAAAACGACTTTCATATAGTAATCCTTAGTTCAATATATATAAATTCCCTCTCAGCATACATTCAACTATAAAAAGACTTCCTAAGTGACAGAAATACTAATGCAGTTTAAATTTTAAAAGACCTATGGAAAAACTCCCTAACCACTTACCGCTGATTGACAAAAGGAGTGGAGAACTCTGCAAGCAGACGGAAGTTTCCAAAATAAGCCAAGAGACCTTTGCTCTGGTTAGCAAAACAAAACAGACATACAGAAATCAACAATGTAGATGTGAAATTGTCATTTGAGTCTCTATATACAGAACGATACATCATCTCAACTTCTTCAATCAAACTGAGTTTGCTAGCTGTGGCCACCTTTCTTGCGCTTTCAAAACAAGTTTTGTCAGAAAAGCTGCAATTGTCCTTCAGGTATCTCCAATCAGTGCCTTCTTACTTCAAATAAACCTTTAAAAGACCTACATTTAAATGGCCATGGAAAGCTAACTCGGGAAGACTTGCACAAGTAGTCATAGATTATTAATTATCATGATAGTATTACTGTCTAAAAGAATTATAAATATTTTTTTATTTTTCGATGTTTAAACAAGCCCAAACAGAAACACTGTATGCTGAAGAAAAATCTCCCTGCATTGTTTTAGGAACACATTTTGCGAAAGCTCTTATTTGACAGCAGGAAGGGCACGTGAAGCCCTTTGTTCCCTCCTGCAGAGGGCAGGGAGGCCTTTTCCAGCAGCTCTGCCACGTCCCTGCCGTGCCCCTGCGTCGGAAGCCGGGCACGGCTCCTCCATGTGGCACATTTACACCACACCTCTCCAGCTGAGCACTTTCCTCCAAGTGATACAGCACAGCCTTTGATCTGCCTTATCAATTGGTTGTGCTGGAAACTATCCACTTACACAATGGCTGGGTAAGCAGCAGTTTGCAGATGTAGAGATAAAAAGGTTGGGGGGTTTTAATTTCCATAGGTTTCCTGAACAACCTTTGGAGCGTGTGTCACGATTCCTCCTTCCCCCATCAAGCAAGCAATACCCACTACTTCAAGCTTTTCATGCCAGTTTGCACTTCGCCAAACAGAATATCTGTGTGTTTAACCCAATTTTTTCCTATCCTCAAAAGGCAAATAACAGGAAATAACAGGAGTAACTTTCACTGAAGACAACAGACTGAGAGCAACACACTGACATCCACGGGCAGAGCTATATCCACGCAGTAATAAATGCTTCAAAAAAGTTCACACTAACGCTGTGCTTTCTCTTTCCTCCACAAACAACTAATGAATTTTCTGCAATGGGGATTAGCCTTGGTAGTGGCATTTTCATTTATCTAATATTCAGCTCTAATTCACTTTCATCCATGATAATATTAGTAGATGTAATTATCTTCAACCAGAAACAGAGTATTTACTTGTCAGTGTACTTCAGCCCCTTTAAACCATTACATGGGAAATCCGACAGTAATCTGGCATCTCAACACTTTTAATATTATAAGCCTGGGATTCACACAGTAGGCAGGGAAAACATCATTAAGGTTGGAAAAGACCTTCAAGATCAAGTCCAATCATAAACTGTGCACTGTGTGCTCACCCTTAAACCACATCCCCAAGTGCCACATCCACACCCCTTTCAAACTTCCAGGGATGGTGAGTCCACCACTTCCCTGGACACTTGCCTGACCACGCTTTCAGTGCAGAAATTCTCCTACTATCCAAACTAAACCTCCCCAGCACAACTTGTGGCCATTTCCCCTCGTCCTGTCACTTGTTACCTGGGAGACAGAAGCAGAACATAACCACTTGAAACCATTTCCTTTGAACTTTCCAACTAAATATTCAAGCTTGTGGTTTTATTTAAAACCCTTTTCTGCAATCATATGAAAAGCCCTTCTGTCAAAGCCTCTTTACAACAAAAACTGAGAAAAGTTAAGTTCCACCAAGTTACACATTTTTGTTGGAGTGTATCATTGAAAGGCATGCCCTTACCACAAATAACTGATAAAAACATTTTAAAATAATGATTCAAAGTATAAATATGCCTTTCATTACATTTTTTCAACATTAAGCGATTGAGATCTATAAAAGCCATGTCTTTAATCTCATCTGCTTATGTTACAAGAAAATACAGCACTTACCAGTATAAAATAGAAAGCATACAGACCTGCCAAGTGATGTATTACAAAATATTTGTCACCAATTGCTTTCCAGTAGTAAATAATAAGCAACAGATCTACAAGAGAACAGAAATAACTATAAAGAACTATTTATTATACAACCTTTGACCTCCGAAGAGTTTTTCTAAGTTTTTAGAGATATACCAAGATGTGGCATCAGTAGAAACCCTCTGAATTCATGATCTCTGAAGAGAACATTTTTATCTTGAAGACTTTACTTCAGTCAAAGCATTAAGCAACAGCGTTCTCCCAGCAATTTCCATAAATGATTACTTTCCACATCAGTGGAAACACAGATGCAATAACTTTAGCCAAAATATTTTTGAAAGGAAAAGGTGGATCCTGAATCTCATACTGACTTCACACTTACGACCCCAAAAATCTGGAACTAATAACATCCAAAAAAAGGCAGGAGGGTCTCCAGGGGGCATAGCAAACATGCAAATACATGCAACAAATGCTATTATGGAGAACCTCTGAATCAAAAGGTAGTTATACCAGCAAACAGGGAACCGTTTACCAAAAATATTTTGCAAGAGGCATTTGGAATAAGAAGCATATTTGTTTCATTCAGTCCAAATTTTCCAATTACTTCAAAAATGACATAGCAGACCCAAGTTAGTGTTATAAAGAAAGCTTTAACATAAAACAAACAAACAAAAATCTTTCTTCTCACATGATGGTCTGAGAATTCATAGCAAAAAAATTTCTTTTCTGTACTGGAACAAGCAATTTCTGTCCCTACTTTCTGCAAATGAGTACTTTGGACTGGAATATTATTGACCAAGGTTCAAAATCAAAGACTTTACCCCTGTGCCTTTAAGTCCAGTGTGTGCCTTAATCTCTTTTATATTAGCTATCTGCAGGCAGGGCTCTACATCATCTGACATAGCTGCTTCACTTCCTATTAATAATTAAACATCAACTATATAGGGAAGTGAAAGAGAATGAGTGGCCAGGTTGAGATGCCTGTTCAAAGGCATTCATTAATTCATAATGAAATTTTAATATATAATTATTCAAAAACAGATACTGATTAATTTAAACATGGCAGATGAAGCTATAAATAAAACCAGACACTTAAACTAATGCACAGTTTAACTGAGTATGCTGATCACCAGATTATCACTTCCACTGGGTTGAGAAATCTAGTATGAGATAACCAAGTCCATGGCCCAGTCTCTGACCAGAAACTTCATCCTAACGCAAGAAGTTTTCACTGAAAATAGTCCAAGTCACAACAAGTTTTTGCTTTGATAAGCCAGTATTATCCCCACACAACATAAAAGAAAGCTCCAAAGCATTTTGTAGCAAAATTCCCATGCCAATTTTACTTGACAGCAAAATTAGAAACATAAAACATATGTAGGAATGAATAACATACCAAGTAAATAATTTAAAATGTCCATGTTTTATACATGACTAAATTTTGACTTAAAGTGAGACTAAAAGAAGGGCAGGCAAGATCCTATGGCATCATTTGCCTCAGCTTGTACTGAGGGTTACTAAAATTCTGCCAGCATTCTGAGTCACAGGAAGAAACTCACGATAGAAGAGCTACGAGTTGTAGGCACTGTGAAGAGAGTGAAGGGCACTGCTCTAACACCTTCTCAATTGGCCAAAGGACAAAACTGAGCTGGAGCTGGTGGTTGCACATCAAACCACCACAAAGCCACAGTGGCATTTCCTCAGTGCTTGGGGAGACATTCCATCTTTCACATCCGCTAGCAAGATCCTGTGATTTCACCACAACCCACAAATCCATTAGCAATTTGAAAAGCCACAGTAGAAACTGTATTGTGTGCACATATCACATCTTCACCATAGAGCCTCAGTATAAACATACAGGTATAGTGACTCAATATAAATAAACAGGTTGTGCATGCTATATACACATTGCATAATTACCAGAAATGAGGTAGCCTGTGGAAATAGCAACATTCAGCTTCACAATTGAAGGGTCACCCCTGTAAACATACCAAAAATACAGTTACAGCCTAATTTGCAAAGGAGATACACATCTCAAACACAATGTGCAGTAACATATTATGCAATCTAGTTAAGAAGGGTTCTAATCATAAAAGTAGATTCCTTTTCCACTCAGATAAAAGACATCTACTAACTACCCAAATCAGGATCAACCCCTGCCTTGGCATAGAGACTGCCCCAAGATCCTTGCTAGAAATTTGAACTGAAACCCAGCAAGTACTCTGAGCTGGCTTCTCAGCAAACTGAGGGTAAAAGAGAACAGCCCAGTCAGTGTCTCTTAGCCCTTTAACTGACATTCTGTGTCTCCATTTTTGTTTTCTGCCAGTGCTAAAACTTTGGTAAGGATGATAAAAATATCTTGCTCAGCTGGTGCTTTTCATATTCATAATCAGATGGATGTTTACAGGTATAAACAGAGTAGAAGGACACAGGAAAGGAATTATTTGCCAGTTCTTTGGAGCCAAAAAACCTTGAGCAGAAACACTTTTCAGTGCAGTTTCCACACCTTCTATCCCTTCCCTTTTGGTGCCAAATATTCAGCAGGCAAAGCTCTCAGTAGCACACACACAACTTCCATTTCTCTAGAATGGTCAGCAGACCCAAACTTGTGAATACAGCTCAAGAAAGGGAAGCATCCACATTACAGCAGCAATGTTTATTCTTCCCTCCATTGTCCTCTGTGCATTCCTACTTTGAGGATTTTGGTAAGCAAGTCTTTTTTCCTTGGCATAAGTTAGTTTTTTAATTAAGTTGTGCAACTAATCTAGCTATGTTTGGTGTAAGTATGAATTGAGCTTCAAGTGACAGGTCAACAGATTCGTAAAACGTGGACTGCTCAAGACAAGCTGTGAAAGTAAGCCTTGTTGTAAACCTTTGCAGAAAAAAGGAACCTACCTGTGCTTACAGCCAACTCCAATACAAAGTCTGCCTCAGCCAGAACACAATAAAATGCTATTACTTAACTGTTTTTTCTTAATCCTATTGGAATGGAGCAGTGGAAGAGATTTCCTGTATTATTATAATCTGATCCCTAAATTTTAAGGCTTTCTTAGTGTCTAGGGCTAACTGTTTCCCTCAGTGAGAGGGTAGTTTACAGGAAAATAGGACTCACAAAACCAGATTTCTGCTGCTAGGTGAAGAAAAATCATTACCAGGAGAGTCCGGAGCTCACTCCATCTCCTAAGATTGGCCATAAAGGCTCTTCTAACTACTGCTTGAAATGGGAACATTTTTCCATGGCTTCCAAACCTGATTTCATGAGCTACTGTGGGCTGAGTGCTTCTTTAGGTTTAGACATAGAGCATAGACAGATGTGTTCTCATAACTTTAGCAGAAACTCTTTAGGTAGAGCCCTCATGTTAGAGCTCCCAGCTGCAGCAGCTAAACTTCTAAGTGGTCCCAACACACTTCAGCACATCACCACCAAGACTAAGCCTGAGTTCAAGAGCCTTCATATTCTCCAGAAAACATGCAAAGGACTGAGTCTATGAAATTGATTCCTTGATAATGGTAGACATGACTTAACTGGATGGGACAGGGAATGGTTCACTTTCCTTCATTTTTTCCCCAGAGAATGGTCACTTTGCAACAAACCTGCTCTAGGCTTTCAAAACCAACACTTCAAAAACATATATGGCTGCACTGTCCATCTGTCACACCCCTTCAAGAAGAGTCCATGTTAGAACCCCAAATTAATCTAAATAAATGGAAAACTTAGAATTTAGTCTAAAATCTTCCAGATTTCCTGATCTATCTCCTTGAATAGAAGGTGCAATAGAATTAATGAGCCCTGATGTTTGCAGGCCAGTTTTGATGCAAATAAGAGCCTGGAATGACAAACAGGGAGTGACTTGAATAAGCAAATGGGAAGAGCTATCTCTTTGGTGATTGCTAAGGAGGTATGTGTGGCAAAGGAATTACACATGAACGTGCACGGGCAGATAGAACAAATGAAAGTCCGCATGACTGACTTTCTTCAAACTTCTTTGCAGATACAGAGTCATATAAAATTCTAATCAAACACCAAACTTGAAAAATTGTAATGAGTGTGAACAGTCATAGGACAGAGCCTGTTCTCCTATGAAGCTACAACTTAATCCACTTATTTACATTTCTCCCTCTCCTTATCTGATCTCTACCACCTCCACATTTTCTACCGTGTGATTCTCACCACCACAAAAACAATTTCTACATCGTCTGTGTTAGCTAGTCTCTAGTACATACAGAAAAAAAGGAAAACTTTTATGAGAAGTACTAAACCATCAAAAAGTGTATATATACACAACACTGATGCTTCCCTGGAGCTTACCAATGCTCCGGTCTTTGTTATGATCTACTGTATCTATTTTCAGGCATTACCTGACAGTGATACCACATTTCCTCTGCACTGAATCCAAACCGGTTGCAGGGTTCAATGGAGAACTTTCACAAAGATATATTCTATCCAGATCTGCTACAGCTTTCCAATTTCACTTTAAAACTATTACTGTAAATAGCAGAGTTTCAGTCATACTGACTTACAGTTACAGTTTACTCTTTAGTAATTTAATATGCTATTTCAAATCAATTGCTTGTATTTTATCTATTTCACTTCACAGAGACACACTGAACTAAGACATTAATACTGACAAAATACTTACCAAATTTTCACATAGTACAGACATAAAAATGAACACATCACAACTGCATATTTTAATGGAAAATTAAACAATCATTCAGTACTTTTTCTTCTCAATTATGTTATTTTATTGTGTAAACACAACATATATGTAACATGCCTTACCAGATATGGTCAGCATTAACAGCATCATCGTATAATAAAATATATAGGCAAAACCCTCCAACCACCAAGGCGTGGAATGTGGACACTGTCCTGAAAAAGAGATCACAGTCACAAGGAGGCACTGCCATTCACAACCTCTCATACTGTGCTTAAGATAGGATGATTCCAAAGGCATTCTCGACTGCATCCCGATACTTCTGTGGAAGACAATCGTCTGTTCTCTATGCTATGTCCAACCACTTACACAATGACAGGTGGGAAAAAACAGTCAAAAAGAAGGAATTTATTAGATTGCAGCGGGATTGGCAATATTATAGATACAAAGTAGAGTCTTAAAAGTAACTGAGATCTAAATTTTCCTTCAATTATTCCATATATTAATGAATCCTTAAAGACAGTATGAATGGTTCTCTAACAAATGTTTCCTGCATTGTCCCATTTGCTGGAAAATTTGTATGCATTTCATACTCAGATTAGCCCAGGAGTCCTGCAACAGCGGGTTTCTCCTTTCAGGCACCAAATTAAAAGACCCATAATAAGTCTAGTTTGGGTTTGGAAAGTGGCATTAAATGAAAAATCCTACGTTTCAGATAGAATTTCTAGTGCATTTGAAGTAGATTCTGGTTTTCAAAGAGAAAACTTGTGTAACAAAAGGTTGCAGCTGACTACCGGAGGTCTAATAGTTACACGTTGATACAAAGTTCACAGCTTTGTATCAGACAAGAGAAGTATAAAATCAAACTCACAGTCATCAAACCTGCCTTGTCCCTACCTGGGTATTGGACACTTTTTTTCCCCAAGACAACAGCCTCCAGTATACAGGCTGCATGCACAGTGTAGATAAACTCTGCATGTTAACAAGCACTTACTTATAGAGAAATATCTATTTACAGAAGCCCCAGCACGGTTTCTGCCAGCACACAGGCCAGGGCCACTCCTGCCCTTTTAAATCCACATGTATTCTTGGAAGGTAGAACAATGCAATGGGCATGGGTCCAAAATGTGTAACCTTCCTCCCCTAGCCACGGGTTTAACACTGCTATGAGCTGCATCTAATACTGTGCAACTACTGCCTGCTTTCCCACTTCCCAAGTGTAACTAGAAAGAAAAAAAGTTATGTGAAAAAATACCCACACTAAATCACGGATACTGTTTGAAAGATGAGAACTAAGTTCAATGCTGTGTGATTGGAAACACTTCACACCATAGTCACAGCACCAGCAATATGCACACAAATGTACAGATGCTGTTAGTTATTATTATTGTCTTTGTACATATTGAATACGTGTATTTGGAAGTCATTAATATTTTAGATGTGCTTAAGGCACTCTCAGGAGTCTAAGTCTCTCTACCATGCAAATTTGAAGAAAACATCTTACTTGCTGCAGAAGACTTTGCAAAGAAAGAAAAGGTTATAATCCCCACTCCATTTCCAGAAGTTATATTATCTATTGGCAATAGAAGATCCTGTAACTTTTTATAAAAGAGACTGTATTTACAATTTGTTTCAAGACTGTCACTGTGCTATTTTCAGCAGCTTTTTCAATAGTGTTCCAGAAAATGAATGGAGATTGGTATAATATGAGTAGTCAAAAGCTGGATGAGAACAATTAATAACTGTTATAGCACAGGCTGCACTCCTACCCTCTCTTCTTTTAACAAAGAAAGAAAATTTAATTATAGAATTTTAATCATAATTAATAGTTTAATTAAAAGGTCTACTCTTGCAACACAGGATTTAAAAAGATAGGAAGTTTTCTTTCTTTTTGAAAACAAAGCACAGCATGCAATATTAGTGTCTGAGAAATACCTGGAATTTTTTGACTTGAGGAGAGGATAATGCTGCAAGAAGGAAGATTTGTTCTAAAATATAGCTCTTTAGTTTACAGTTGCATTTTGTCTTTGAAGAGGCTGTTTATCTGAACCTTAGTGTTTAGAATACAAGCTATACACAAGTAGAGCACTTGAAGGGGGTGAAATAAAAAAATAAAAAAAAAAAGCAGCAGATTTCCTCCTTAACTCTGGACTTTGAAGCTTCTCCATAGAAGACAGGGCAGAAAGGAAATAGTACAACAGTCCATTTTAATATGGAATCTAGGTCAAGCTATCAAGCTCTGTACATTTCCTTGAAATTTTTGTCAAAGCTTACATCCTTTAACTCTTCATTAAGCTGCAAACAAAAAAAGTTGCACTGCTAAGTTGCAGACTTGCTCCTTTATTATTGAATATATGTATTTTTTCAAAACTACTTAATAGCAGTAAAGGCATATATTATAGCAGAGGTGACAGGAATATATGCACAACAACTTGAAGAGTTATACTACATCTGGGACAAAATATAGTTTTAAACTCATTTTGAGTATCTGCATACTTTAGATGCCAGAAGCAATTACTTTATTGGTTCATAATTCTTGGGAGGTCAGAATGAACAAACTGACAGCATGGAAAATACAGTCAAGAGCTGCAGCTCAAATGCTTGATTACAAAGCCCTCCAAACTGTAACAATATATTTTCAATGCTACAGCTCATTTCAGGCAGATGCCCTCTTCCAAACCCAGCTGAGCTGATAAAAATGCATAACCATCCTCTGTGCCAGTTTCCTTAGCACTGCCAACAGAATCATTTGTGTGTGCACTCCCTACACCAGTTCAATATAGGACAAAATAACAACCACTTATTTTTAAATAATTTAAATGAAACCAACTGATTTTA
This sequence comes from Machaerirhynchus nigripectus, assembly GCA_013397975.1. Taxonomy (NCBI): domain Eukaryota; kingdom Metazoa; phylum Chordata; class Aves; order Passeriformes; family Dicruridae; genus Machaerirhynchus; species Machaerirhynchus nigripectus. The sequence continues at coordinate 1,419,827 of VZRQ01003875.1, read as the reverse complement.
CAGGGACTTAGTAACTGTCTCTACCTGCAGAGCTCTGCAGAATAAATACATACTCATCTGCATTCTCTGAACTTGCAAGGTACTCCTTGAGGTGTCTCTTCATTTTGGTGAAATACTGGAGTGACAGGGCAGTTTGGCAAAACACTGTGTTTGGTTAGCAGAGCTGAAGTAACACAAGCACAGCTAGCCTTTCTTTCCCTTCATGCCCTCCTCCGTTATAACATCCACAAGATGTTGATGAACCACGCTTTGTGTTTCATGCTTTCTAACTCTAGAACTGGAAGAAGCCTGGGATCACAACCCATCTGTGTGCTAACATCTACATCCTGCTGCCCACCCCAAGGAAGAAAAACGTGCAAAGAGGTAAAAAAGGATATACTCTGGGGTACTGTATCAAGTTGAGCAGCTAAACACCTTACTACAAAGTAGCCCAGAGATTATGGGGCAGCTTATTTCCAGCACACTTGTGATGTGTAAAACAATTCATGTTATTATGCAAAGCACTACACCAGCACAGCGCTACCAGGCATGGGGTAAGTTCTCATAAAGCCTATTATGCAATTCAAGGGCCATTTGATGTGGCTTACAGACAATTGTTCAGCTTCAAATTGAAACAGTTTAGTTTCCCTGTCTGCCTCTATTGTTAATTGTAACAGAGAGACAAACCCAAACTGCAGTGATACTGTGAACTGGCATCCTACACAGTTGTTCTGGCAGATAGGAAATCATTCAAAGGTGGAACTGAAATCAATATGGTGCCTTTAAGAACACTGCAAGTGGACATTTGCCAAATAGAAGGGCAAGGCTATTTGAGTTGCTAATGCTGCCTAGAACAATGGAAACAACTTTAAAAGTATCCACCTGATACTGAACAGCTGAGGAGGAATAGAAATGCAACTAATGCATTTTGAGTGCAGTGACAACCACACAATACACATTTTTCAGCTTTAAATTAGGGAAACATCTGAAAAAATATTTTAAAGCTGTAATAGGCTACTCAAAGTCATAGTGTACCAGTTAATTTCAACTGGAGAATCTTGTGTACTATATATATTTTGCAAATAAAACCTCACTGATCATCCCATTTTCAATTACTACCTTATACTTCCTTTATGGCTTAAAAGTGGGTCAAACAAATTTCTAAAAGTCCTGTATCTGAGGAGAAAAGTGTCATGCAGGTGGATCCATCCCACTGATGGAAGTGCAGAAACACAAAGGGAGTGAGGAATGGTTTTGGACTGAGTTTCCACAACTCCTTCCTGCATGTGCACCCTGCATCTGCTATAGCTTCCCCCTCCTCCTCCTCTTGCAGTCTCGTTCCCCAACACCACACACATGTACCTGACTCTCTTCAATACCACACCAAAGCTTCAACAAATTCCTTGAAAAACATTAACTTACATAAAACAGTTTGCAGTACAGTAGCACCAGGAGAACAGAGAGCAAACTGCTTTGCTCCCAAAGCATGATCAGAGATCCACTGGGATTTGGAATAAATTGCAATAGTTTTGATTTTCATATATGTTTGGAAAGGAATTTTATATCGCTTCTCTTTACTAGAAGCATCACAGAGCATCCCTTCAGCTTATTACCTCTCACCAGTAAATGTTTTCTTTTTTTACTGACCTTCACTTGGGCATCACTGTCTAACAAAGCATTTAATGTACAAGTGTTTGTAATGCTGTGTTTCCATGAAAGGGCCTCAACCTTTCACAAGCATAATTTGTTCAGTGCCTAGAGCCAGCCCTCTGATCTTAACAGACATTTAACTAATAGGGCTTTCTTCAGTCCTACGCATACACACACAGGTGGTTCAGGTGTCCATGATTTCAGGTAGGTCATTAGCTGTTGTTGTTTTGAACACCCTACCTTGAATTCCATTCGATCTTCCTTTTTTGGCTGAGATTGTTAAAACCAGGTGTTATTCGTTTTGACACCCAGGAACTTAAAACGTGGAACAGGAGCTGAAATACAGTAAAACTGGCAACAGCAATGCCAATAGTCAGGTTGCTGAAGGAAGCCATTGTTCTTCAGCCTGTGAAGAGAAGCAGAAGGTAATTTCACTCTATTCTCCATTTAACTATTTTAAGCAGACACAAAGTGTTTTTGACAGCAAAGTTATCAACAGAAATATTATTCACTAAAAGTTTCTACCTGTTCAATGTTTCTACTTAAGCCTTAACAGTATAAAAGTATGCCCAAACTTTTAGCTACACAAGTCGCATTTTGGTTTTGTTTTTTTAATATTTGTATTTTACACTTTTTTGTATTTTTATGGTCTAAAGTTGCATATATTTTACCTAAACAGAAAGTGCAGTGGAGACCACTGACCAGGGTAACCACCAGCTCTGAAGCCTTCACGCCTGTCCCAAGAAGCTCCAAAGTTAAACCTTGTTTCCTTATTGCCAGACTGACTGCTGCCAACAGGATTTTAAAATGCAACAATGAAATCAAGTAAACACAAAAGAGAGGTTTTTGGGTCAGCTCGGAGAAGCAATAGCCTCACTGCAGCTCTGTTTGTACACTTTCCAGAGACAGTAGTTCCCAATTCACGCTGTGTTCGCAGGCGAGAGCTTGTCCTTGTGCCAGTCTGTCGGCTATCGCATTTGGGCTTTTTTTAATTTCTCCTTCACAAAATTCTAACCTTCGCACATTTTCGCACACACTGAAAAGCTTCCTGTCATCAGAGCTGATTGGGTTTTCAGTTGCTGGATATTCAGCTATTTCATGAGGCCTAACTACCAAAACAATTCCAAACATAAGTGTCAGTCTCTAAGTGCTTCAGTCATTTCTCCTGAGTCGCCAGTATTTGCAACACAGAATGATATTTTCCCAGAAGCCAGAAACTTCTGACATACATCTCCCAATTTGACAGTGAAGTGGATTATACTCCAAGATTGGCAAAAGTCAAAAACGCAAAAAATGTCAATTTATATTAGGTTGAACAGAAAAGGGGAAAAAAGCCAAATGGCTTAATTTCAAATATTTAAATAATTATTTTAATACCTATAAAAAACCTGCTGTCACTTATTTTAGTTTTACTTAAGAAAATATCTAAAAATAATGTCTAAAAAAGCATAATTTGATGTTAGCAACCTAATGGTCAGCAAAAGTGATACAATCATATAAATACACTTATGTCCACTTTTATTTCACATACATTACAGAATGAGTGAACATGCCTTAGATTTTTGAAATTGTATCTGCATTGCAGATGGTAAGAAACTTGAACTTCAGGAGGAAAAAAATGAGAAAAAACGTCCACCATAATAACAAAATAATAACTTTGTAAAAAATTAAGTACACTATTCTCACTTTGGTATGTAAATGGTGAGTATATTGAAACACACAGATCAGAAAAAATATACTTTCATCTTCCAAGATTTAGAAGCAGAAGATTTAATGGTCTCAAACTTTTCCCCCTCTACCTCTTTCTTTTCCATTTATTCTCCCCAGAACTGAAGACCATAAAATTTCCTCTGACTAGTACCCACAGAGCTCCATGTATAAAAACAGAACACAGGACAAATAAGAGCAGATTTGCTGAGTGAAACCTGCCTCTGTCACATGGATTTCAAATGCTTACTTCAGACCAGCTTTAATTCTGTCCTAGGGACTCCACAGTTCTTGGAACATATCTGATGTGCTCCTAGGGCCTATCTTCCGGCCCAGCTGATTCCCAAAAGGAATCCAGCTTGCATGCTCTGGGACAGCTATGCAACACAAATCAAAGGGGGTGATCAGAAGATTCAGTTTATAAGCACATTTTTAATCCAAACTAAAATTTTCATGTACACATGCTGCAGTGCATTGCATCAAACTAATTGCTTCCAGGTCATCAAACTAATTGTTTTCTGATGACCTGTTCTAGTGCAGCAGCATACTAGTCCTGCATACTTTTTTATGTTACTCTATTGAAACTTCCAATTTCAATTACTATCCTGAATATTAAGTAGTCTCGATTCTCCACATACTTCTCCATTTGCCTCCACTGACCAAGAAGATACAAAACACAAACCAAACTTCATAGACTTTTCACATAGTTTAAAGTACCAGAGATAATGGGTGTTAAGCTCAATTTTCTAAAACATTACCATTTAAAGAATAAAACAATCCATTTAGTATCTACCAGTTTAAACCCACTGAAAAGCACTGCACAGTGTCCAGTTCCAGATTATACCCCAAGGGACAAAACTTTCTTATTACATTATCTCATTTGTAGCAACCAAGTCTTCTCTTGGGCCATATTAGGAAAAAAAAATCTGTTGGTTTCACTAATGAAGGAAGCCAAAATCCAGATTAAGTACAATTCTCTTCAGAAAAATAGGAAAACTACTGAGCATCAATCACACCTACTTCATCCTTTTGATGAAATACAGCAATTCTCATGATGCTACATTTTCTTCATCTGCAGCGACTGCACTAGTATCTCTGAGTTTCAAAGACACTGACATAATCTCTTGGACAAGAGAAAACCAAGTTTTGTTTTGCTTCCTTAGTACCAGAAGATTTTATTAGATAAGTAATGTTTCAGCATTTGACAGGTGCTCATTTTAGGACAGATTATGGAACTAAACAACCTTCCAACCATCCCTTGAAAGCAATGCATTAAAAGACTCATCTTCCTCCTAAGGAGCCTGTGGTGGGAACTCATTTTTTAAAAAGGTACTTGCATGGAAAGTGCATGATTTGACTTTCAGCAAATGCAGAACCATGATGCCCATGAAGGAGAAAGGAATGATGGTTTTAGAGAAGAAGAGAGGCAGAGAAGAAATTAATCACTAAGCCCCTGCGGTTAGTGTCACAGATACTCAAGTTTTGCAAGCCTGACTTCATATATGTTTATTAAGATGCTGTTTAACTATATTAACTACCAAGTCCAGAATAATTTCGTGTTATACTTCAGCAATTAAGAGTGTCATGTTTTAATTCAGTTAAAGGACCAGATGTAAATAGAGCATTTCACATGTGATGGAAAAACAGTTCAGCTATAAACATTTTCTCATATCTATAGGTTATTTTCTCATAGCTCTAAGTTGTTTTCAACTGTATTCTGTTTAACAAGAAAATTAACTGTTGTTTACCAAATTTTCTTTTAATTTACAAGAAAAATTATTTATGTTGCTGAACCTAAACAGCTTGTTGTATTGTGCTTGTTGACTTAAGCACAGTAAGCTTCTGATTACAGTTTTCTTTGACAGAGGCCAAAGTAACTAAGCCAGGCAGCTTCAACCACACTGTGGGGTTTTTTCCAAGTATCTTCTTGTAGCTGTACAGCAAAGTCTGATCAAGATACAGAACTTCGTGGATTATGTATGAGCAGACACTTTATCACCCAAACTGCATAGTCATTGATTACTGTTCAGTCAGCTGATAGGGGGCTTGAGCTAATGGGAGGCTGGGTGGGGAGGAGGTTTAGTGTAACTTCTTCATAATTCAGGAAAAACAGTACTATTGACAGGTTGGTTCTTCACCATTAGTATTTGCCTTGCTTACTCAAAATTACTGTCTTAACCATTTGGTGAGACAGTAACTACACATGATCAGAACATCACTCTGGCAGCTTTTCAGTGTAGTCTTTGGGTAAATAAATATTACCAAACACTTGTAAAAAACGTTTTTCAGCAAGGTATTGCTTACGTGCCTAGTGTGATTTCAAACTACTCTATTAACCCAGTAACTCTGAAAAGGTTAATAACACAGGATTTTTCATCATACACTGTAAGAGCTAAAAATATGTTGGTTTTCATTTGCTATTAACAAATATGCAGTGGTTTCCCTGCAATTCTGTTTCTACTTAAAATTTAGAAAAAAACCTCAACATTAAGACTCAACATCCAATTCACCCCCAATATGAAAACACTATGAACTCATGATAGAAACAAGTCCACACTTAATGCAAGAGTACAAAGGAGCAGAAGAGTTATCAAGTGTTGTACCATTAAAAGCATTTAGCATCTGCGTTCTCCCCATCTTACTGTTTCCACATCAATTTTGCACATCATAAAAGTAAGAAATATAACAGTATAGCCACAAGACATGGTAAGAAGGTGCAGTGGAAGGTTTAAGGCCCACAGCCCTTACTTTCTTCAAGACTGGATTTCAAGATGAGTTGGATCAATTTCCAAACAAGATTACACCATAAAGCTGCTAGTGATACCAGGACATCGCATGAAGTACTGTGCTCTCCTGATCCGCTTAAAACTGAAAGCCAAATCCAATAGCTATAAAACTTGTCACACCAATCTGCAGAGAGCAACACTGGACTACTGACTGTTTGCACATTTTATAGTAAAACCGGTAATAAAACATCTGCAGTGCTGGAGCTTTGCTGTGCTCTTAGTTCTGAATGGTAGTTCCTATTCGTTTGATATCTTAGCTCAGTAAGCAGTGTTAAGGAGAAACACACCAAAATTCACACTTAAGCCATTCCCTTTTCTCTTTAAGGCTATTCACACCCTAAACTCCACTCAGCTTTCTGCTCTTAAAAGACCAAAGCAACCGGCAGATAAGGCACGCTTTTTATAAAGACAGGGTACCCAGGGTGAGGTGTCCGCTGCGATACCATTTACCGAATTTCCTCAAACCCCGCAAGCAGTCTGGGGCCGCAAAGCCCCCGAGAGGGAACCCGCCAGACCCCGAGGG
>VZRQ01003875.1:1375976-1412667 GCA_013397975.1 Machaerirhynchus nigripectus | reverse complement strand
GCACTGGCGGCCGCCGCCCCCTCTCCGCAGCCGTCCCCGACAAGCGCCCCGCAGAGCGGGGCTCGATAGCCCACGGAAGTGGCCCGGGACCATTCCGCAGCTCCTCAGCGCGGCCCGGACGCAGCCGCGGTGACAGAGCACGCTCGGATAGCCCGCGCGGGCAGCGGGCCCCGCCGGCCACCCCGGCTGCCACCGCCGCCCCTGCGAGCTGCCACCATGGGCTCACGGGGCCCTGGACGCTGCTGACTGTACATGGTGTTTGTGTTGGGGCAGGAAAAAGGCCAGTCAGGCATAGCAGGGCACCTTCCAACAACATTTTAGTCACTGTGTCTTTCACTTACACAGCCCGGTTGTCTGAAATGTGTCACGGGAAAAATGCTGATGTGACTGTTCGTGCCCTAGGAATGTATTTATGCACTCCTTGGGAGCACTGTACAGCACAGAGTCATGGGGAACACACCCATCATAGAGAGAACAGGTATTGCCAATACTTGCTCTTTTCTAAATTCAGTGCTGTGACTTATGACAAATTATTTTTTTATTTTACGTTTTTAAGCTGTTGCATTGAACAACAGAAGCAAAATTACATTGACAAAATTAAATATGATAGACAGGCATAGTCTTTCACCAACTAGAAAATGTAATGGTCATGACTGTTCCTCTTGGCATCCTTCTGCTACCATCCACATCCTAAACCCCCTCAACTTTACATTTCCATTAATGATTTCTGATCTTTCAGATCAATAAATTAAAAATTCTCCTCTAACAAAATAATGATGAAGACATTAATATGTATCTCACCCTGTAGATTAAGCTGCAGCTGACAAGTCATCTACCCCACTATGTACACTGATCTCTCTTGCAAGACATCTCTCACAGCAGGAATGCGCTGGCTTAAGCCTGAACAGAAACTGATGTTGGCTTGCCTTAATGCACCAATCTGCAAAACGCAGAAACCCAGGTGCTGATTAACGAGGCTTTGAGCCACTCCTGCTGCAGAAGTGGGAACCTGTGGGAGGTGGGCAGGGCGCACTGCCAGCATCTCTAACTGTTTCCAGCCAGCTTGGCTTAATCCATTGCTGGACATGAACCAATTACCAGGTGTTTGTGTAAACATCGGAACTACTGAAGTTTGATTTTGTGTGGACTTGTGTCTTATGACCAGCTTTTGCACTGATTTTTTTAAACAAAATTTCACAAGATGTCCTCAGACAAGTGAAGGGGATCCCGTTCCTGCTTCCAATCTCCTTCCATTTCAAAAAGAGATGGACAAATAAAGACAGCAATACCGTATCAAAACTATCTCTTAGTGAAATTAAGATTAAAACCTCATATTTTACTCTGATGTCATATCATTTTATTCCTGGTATAAATTAATATTTCAACCTATTTTCTAATACATCTGCAATTTTTACTGAATCAGAACAGCCACTAAATCCTAAGAACTCTGTGGTAGGATCATACCACTTTCAAGATGATATAAACCATAAAAATTCCACGAGAATTTTTTCTTCATTAATTCACCTAAAAAATAGCCCTCAATTTTGCTTAATACAGTATCAGTGACTTTGAAGTTTCTTTACACATAATCCTTGCTCTTCTAAGTTGTAACAGCTGTGACACCAGTACTGGACACCATATGGACAAGCAGTGGACTTCTGGGGTGACAGAGGACCTGCAGTGGCAGCAAAGGCAAGGATGGTTGTCTTCAGGCCTGCAGGCGCTGGCAAGGACTCTTTCCACTCATGGTTAAGAAGCAAAGGCCAAAGGCTCTGAACAGCAAGCTCTGGCACCTACCAGAAGGCATTTACCTTCTGTGTTTTAAGATGTGATTTCTCTCAACTGCCTGAGGTCATGATGATTCTAGGAGAGTACAACGAGGAAAGTAGGTATTTTTTTAACGTGCCAGCCTGTGACCTGGAGTCTCCACCACAAGAGTGTGGTCATACCTAACAGCAGAGTAAAACAGACACTTGAGAGTGGCAATGTCTTAAACTGAATGGGTAACTCTGCCAAAGACCACTTATCAGAGCTTTAAGCCTCAAAACAACTCATTACCATTATGCACTTACAGGTTAGGAAGCATCTAGGAGAAGACAAACCAGACTCTCCCCAAAACACTGTATCAGGCCTGTGTAGCACACAGCCTACCAAACAATTCTTTTGGCCCAGTGTGCTGAGTGGGTGAAAGAAACGAGTTTGACCTGCCTCGCTGCTCTCTCCTTGGCCTGCCCTCAGCACGTTGTTGAGCACGCAGCAGATTGTGACCAGAGGCAATGCCCTCTTTCAACAGCCCCATAACGTGCTGGGTTGAGAGCTGCTGGCTGCAAAGCTGAGAATGGTGATGCACTGAGGATTCCTGAGTGGCAACTGCTCTCCACATAAGCATGCAGCAGGGTACCTCACACTTTGGACAAAGAAAACTTGCAGATAAAACAGAACTGGCTATGGGAAGCATGAAGGCATAGTAGTAGAAGGGAGACCTGTAGATATGGTTAGATATGGCTACCATATCCAGATTGCCTTAGATTGGTTGTCTGTCCTCTTTTCCAACCAGAATTGTTCTCCAAGGGGATTTTGAGAACTGTGTATGTCTGGTATTCTTGGTATCTAATAATTTCATCATGTTATTGTGTAAGTGCAGCAGTCTCACCTTGGATGTCCCATGTCCAGCAATCCCAGAGACACTCAGAGCAAACACCATAGGCCCATATTGCATAGGCCATGTAGTGCCAACAAAACTAAGGGAGTGCTCTGCCACTCCTACAAAGTGTTGCCTGAACATACCACACAATTACTTTGAGCATTTCCAGCAAGTCCTAAAAGTATAAGGCTTACTGTACTTGCATGATAAAACTGGTGCACCTTTTTCTGCATCAGAAATAGAGTAGCCAAAGGGTGGGATCAAGAGCCACCACCAGAGCAGTATCACAGCCAACTGGCTGCTATGCAGTGACAACAGTTTGGCTTTCACAACTAATACACCTCTTCCTCTCTCCCTTGTGATATGCAGCCACCACCTTCCAGCAGCTGCAAACCAAAGCTGCCACTGCTAAATGGCAACAGTGAAGAACTGTCCTCGGTAACAACTGCAACTTCTGAAGTCAAAGCTCAGAACAGCAATACAGGCAATGGGCTTGTTGCTAAGGTGGGCTGCAGAACAGAGATTTAGCAACACAAGGCAAAAAATAACATCATATTCCATATCAACACATATGCATAGGAAAGGTAGGGAGGATGGGGAGGTATCACAGCAGCACTTGCAGGTAGCAGCATAATTCTGTTGGCTTCAGCTGGATCATCTTATCTACAATATGTAAGAGAAAAATGGGGCTGTGCTTTCCATCTATCCTTTAATTACAATAAAACTTCATGATTAGATTGATGATTTTCAGCTTCATGTCAGTTAGACCCATTAATTCCATAAATGAAGAACAAATTTGGATAAAATGGATGGGATTTGTTACAACAGGGTAGTAACTGGAAGGCAGCCCAAAATAAGTATGTCAAAGTCTGCAGTAATCTATCCTCAGCTAAGTTGTACACACCTGTTCTGTACCCTTCTCCTTCTGGAATTACTTTCAGAGGGCACTTCAGGTATGGTAAAAATTTGTTGTCAGATGACTGCTCCCACTAAAATCTGCAAGAGGGATGTGACCATGAAAGAAAAATACACAGTAACCTTTCCAAAGTATGCCTGTAATTTCAGAATCGTGCTTTCCCAGAGCTGACCCCCCTTCTGCCAAAAATGAAGCCTTTATCATGGTTGCTGTACTGAAAAGTGAGACATAGATCAGAAAGAAAAATACTTTTAGAGCATTTGAAAACTATTTCAGTTGTGGTTTTAAATTTACACAGGGTGTAACTAACAGTTCTGTCTGAATTTATCCATTGTAGTAAGAATAGATCTTAATGAATGTTTAAAGCCTGAGCAGTTTATGAAAGAAATTATATAACATGGTGTTGTAGAAGCAGCGGATTGAATTCAGTGACCTAAAAATGCTTACATTTATTTCTGTCTTAGGAAGTTCCTAGGTCTACCTGTCAGCAGCAGGAAATATTCCCAGAAAATCAATTATACATGTAAGCAAAAATATCATGGAGATTAAAGAACACATGAAAGAGCAAGCACAACTCTTCTTTCACAACACTGTGAATCAAGAGTAACTTCACTGAAGCCAATGAGTTACAGTGGTGTGAGTGAGAAAAGAACCAGCTCTATTGTCTGAAAATTACTTGGGCCACCCATGGAGTCCAATCACAGGAACTGCAGGCAGCTAATATTGCAGCATTTAATTCAGAAAGACCAAGACTGAAAAGAGGAGACTGAAAAGAAAGGATCTGAAATTGGTTTCAGTCAAATAAAACCCCTAAAAATAGCAGGAAAATGGTGAATGGAAAAGAAAAAAAAAATACTCCATTTCTAAAAAATCCTCCCCCTCCAAAAAACTTTGCATAGACAAAAGAACAAATCTGTGTGCTCTGGGCTTTTTTTTAACACCCTGCAGGTACCCAGTTAACAGTTGCTGAGCTGTATGCTTCCCTGACGGGAAAGTGTTACCTTGGCTTTCCTAACAGCAGACACATTTTGTGACTTGATGCAGACTGTGCTACACCTACTCAGATGAGTGCTACAGAACGTGTGTCACACCTTTCCAGCACAGGTCACTGTAACATATCCGACCACATTTTTAGGTAGTAATGTGCCTTCACTTTCCCTGCTTTAGTTTACTCCCTCTAAACACACGTTCCATTTTTCATCTGAGGTCAGTGAGTTTAACTTTCCCAGCTCCTGTCACCTCCCACTTGAGAGAGCATTTCTGCCAGTAGTACTTACTGTCCATAAGAGAACAAAGGCTTGCTTCTGGAAAGCTGTCTGTTCACAAACCTCTTCCTGTCCCTTCCTCAGTTTTCTTCCAGTTTTTCTGTCTTCTCCATTTATGTCTTTCATCACACGCTGTCTCTTTCATCTATTTACACCGCACCTGCAGCATTACCCTCTCCACTGGTATTATTGACCTGATTATAACTGTCCAGAAGCTACTGAGGGCCTGGAAAACAGCACATTGTGGGCTTACCATGCTGCACTACAAACCCCTACACTGATGCACCATGTCAGCATTGTGACAAGACATCAAACCACATTAAGATAGATGTGCTGAGTATGATCCACAGAATTCGCAGGAAAGCCATCTCTCTTTTTCTTTTCCAGGTCATTCCGTCTCCTCTTTTACCCCTCTTCCACCTTATATTCTATTTTCCTGTTACCTTTTCCTTTTCTGTCACTTTATTTTCTTCTTCCCCACAGTTATCATCCCCTTGATTCCTCCACCTCACATTCCTCCATGCATTTTCTTCCCTCTGATGTGCCTGCACAAAGGAGTATAATGGAGGCAGTACTGCAGCTTTGTTAAATGCATCCTTGGCTCTTTGGTAAACAAAGCTGTAACTGGGTGAATCTTTGGGATATGCAAACCAGAAAGGTCTAGAGAAAGCATTTCATTCCCAAAGGCTTAAGCCAGAGAGCTCTGAGATTTAGAAAACTTCTTGGTTCCTTAATCTCTGACATGAAGCACACCACAAACAGCAGGAGGAATCTTGAAATAATACCAGATTATTTTCTTCACATGCACATATTTCCTCTTGCTTTGTGAGTCGAGGCTCTTAGCAACAAGAGCACTGTAGAACAGGGTAGTAACTAGAATTTGATGATGTCAGAACAGCAGAAAATGGAGGAAGATGTACTTTGTAATGGCACACAACTGGAAAGACTAAAATTGGTGCCAAACAGTGCTAAAACCAAACAAAATATTTCCCAACAATTCAGCATACAGAGGGTCAGAAAGCAATCCGGGTTTTACCATTCCAACTGGTAATTAAAATCAGCATAATTCAAGTGGAGAACAAAACAATGCTTGTTGAGACAAGGTATTTTGTTTTATGTGATAGCATCAGATTTTCAGGTAAAAAGGCAGAGCACGTGCTTTGGATGGCATCACTCATCTGTATGCTAAAGATAGCTCCTAAGCCTGGCTTAGCTCAGCCTAAACTTTGGCCCACGCCGTAGCAGCTGCACTGCATGTCACTGTGCTGCTTTCAGCACACACCACAGCATGGAAGGAATGGTTTGCAAGGATATTTTAATGGCAGATGTGTTAGCCTGAACAGGTTAAACAGCTTCTTCAGACCATATAATTCCCTCTGAGTGCTTTGTCAATTTTTAAGAGTTTTCCAAAAACTTTCTATCACATTTAGGGATTTTTTGATCCTCTGTTGATCTGTGAAAGCCTTGAGGAAACAAGGAAGGAAAATTGCTTGATGACACAAGGAAACAATAAAACCTGGTCCGCACTCACTTTAAACATAGCAAAGTGCCGTTGAAACCCATTTAAAAAAACTGAATGAGAAAGCAAGAAAAGTTTTCCACATAGTTCTCAAATGCAGTACTCAATAACACTTGTAATAATTATATATTTTTCAGAGAACATGATTTAAAAATTGTTATTTCTTAAATATTAAAACTTCTAAATTTCATATTTGGGGATAGATATTAAAGTGGTGTAATACATTGTTTCAAAAGTAAATATAATTTATGTCCTAAGTTTGTCAGTTTAGGAGGTCCAGAATGTATTATTCATTTTTCCTTTCTTGCTAATAATGAATTCTAGCAAAGGCCCTGCTTTTAGCACTGCTACTTGTTAATATTGTAATTATTTTCTCATTTTGCATTGGCACTATTATAGATTCTTACCTAGGGTTTGATTTATAGTCTTTATTGATATCAGGAGGTCTACTGCTTCCCTGCACCCCCAAGGCCTTGATCTGCATGTTAATTCATACAGACACACTTCTGTTCCTCTACACAATTCTAGTTATAGGAAGGATATCATGCTCTATATGCTAACTGAAAAGTCTAAGATTTAAGACAGCAGTCCTGGTAAGAACACACAAAAAGACAAGAAACTACATTCAATACAGCAGTGCTAAAATACAGAAAGAAAGCTTGCCTTTCAAATCAAGTGAGGAATTTTGTTTAGGCTTCTACTTCCAGGGACACTATTCAACGCCATACATTACTGATTAGACAAATAATAGAAAAATATTGCCTATAAAACCCAAGAATACCTAAAAATAAATACAAAAATAATCCTAATCCTATATGTGAGATATATAGAGATAGATAGATAAATAGATAGATAGACAGAGATTAAAAATGCTAAGGTGGAAGAGTTTCACCATGAAAATGTATCATGCAAACATTATAAGTGCATTTGAAAAGTCTCTTTGTGTATTGCACCAAATATATTTTCTAACTGAATAAATTGCAAAAAATTGCATTGTGATATACACAAATTAGAATATCTTGGTTGTGGGTTTTTTTAGTGTTGCCAATTTCCTTTTATTTTGTTGTAAACATATGCATTTTTCTGTAATAACTCTACTGGGACTGCTTGAAGAGCCAACATTTCAGCACCTGTTCATCTGATTTGCTGAATAAGGGACATTACACATCTGGAGTGCCTCTGGCAATGTCCTCTTTTTCTGTGTGGAAATTATGCCCCAGTGGAAACGGGAATCTCCCCACTGAAAGTGGAATCTTTACAATTCAAGGTATGTTGGACAACTGTACCTGCACATCCACATTCCAGACCAAAGCATTCCAGTCCAGTGCCACGTTCTGCAGCGCCAGCCCAGGTGTGTTCTGGCCACACCGTACTCCACACATATGCACTCTGCAGTTTCACTTCAACAAACTTGTTTTTTCTTTTGTGTGGACAGTACTCTTTAAAGGTGATTGCAGAATTCCTTACAAACAGTTCATCAATTAAATAATAACAATGATAATAGTGATAATAATAATAATCACCAAGACTTATAAAAGCTCTTGGTTTGACTATTAGCTACTTAATAATTGCGTGTATTTACAACTGTACCAGTCCTCAAACACAAAGGTACAGTCAAAAGACAACATATTTTTTCTTCAAAGTATTCTAAAAAGAGTATGAAAGCCCATGTAAGGTTTCTTTTCAGAAATTATTTCTATTTTTTTTTTGTTTTAGTCAGTGTTAGTAAATTGAAAGCTGACATTGGAAACTGACACAAAACTTGTGTTTCCACGTGTGTAGAGCTTTTTATTTTCAGTAATATATTAATCACAAGTCAGCAAAATAATTAATACCGTAACTTAACTCTAAGCAATTGTCTCATTATCACTGTTTTAATTCACAGGCACTGGAGTCGACCAACTAACTCTCTTGACACCTTAACGATGCATTAAATTCACAGTAACTAATGCAAATGGTTTATAATTTCCTAACATTCATTAAAACTGTAATAAAGGCAAGGACATTCTTTTCTTGTACTGTCAAACAGAGAGAGAACAGTGTTACACATCACCCGTGGTTGATGAAAAAAATGTAAGTGAAGGGTATGTGGTTTTAAATCTTATGTTATCACATAATTAAAGACTGTTAAAGTACAGTGCAGAAGGTAAATTATATTGGCAATAGCTGGACTTTACACTGTGTCATCTTCTTCTTAACGGGGTTTGCTGTGCTTGACATCTAACATATTTTTAACTAAATAGATAGAAGAAAAAACAGAATTTCAAATTTTGAAATTTTAATATTTTGTCTTGCAAGAATTATACACAAACATACAGAAATTAAAACACTGAGATACCTTTGGCAGCCTTTGCAAATTCAGCAAAGAATTCAATTTATCTCCATTGAGAGCTGGTGTAGTCATTACATTCAATTGACTTAAATAGTACTTGATCAAATCCCCAAGTCCACAGCCATACCTGGCAACGTCCCCAAAACAATAGTCAATAAATGACATATTTTTAAACACAACTGCTTAAAGAAAAGATGGGAGGAAAACAAAATGAAAGACAGTGTAGAGCAAAACCAGAAGACATCTTCCCTTCTCTTGTAATATGACCAGTCATTTCCAGCTCCAGCATGGCATTAATTCAATGCTAGACCTTTAGAAACCTAAACAGCTCAGAAAACCACCCTCACTTTCAACTGAGTAGCCTTTCCTTACAGAGCAGGGTCTAGTTCTGCTGCATTTTGAATGCTCATAAGGAGAGGAGGGAGAGAAGGCAGAAGGATGAGACGCACTCTGCTCAAGCCTAAGAATGCTGAGGGCTGAGCACTGAAATCCAGGGCCGTGGCAGCAGCAGCAGCCCCACAGCTGCCAGGGTTTCAGTCTGAGAGAGGAAAAGCTGTGCACCCAAAACAAGCTGATAGCCTGGTCTCATCTATCTCCCTGCCCAAGCAGTGGCCAGTTTTCTGACAGCAGGAACCCAGGAAAGGCTAAACCAATGTGCATTTCTCCTCACCCTCCTTACAGATGCTTACATGGAAAGCTCAGAAAAACCCCAGTCAAAATGCAGCAGTGAATATGTAGAGACTCCTACATCCTAAGCCCCAAGTGTCCTGCAAATTTCATTTAACATTACAGATCAGAAGACATATTTCCAGGAGATTAAGAATAGACTTCAATTCTATTTTTAGGAGTGTTTTTAAAAAGGTCTTATTTTTACAGGCCAAGTGGCCTGAGGCACCCAAGTGACCTCCAGGACACTCAGTACTTTTAAAAAGTGAAACTCTTTCTCCTGGCCTTTTGAACAGATAGAGGAGCATTATTTTACATTATGTTACAGGGACTGCTCCCTGAACACACTACCCAGTCATTACAACAAGTTGCATTATGTAATTTCGGTGCTGTCTACTACAAAAGTTCCTGCTTCATAACAGCACACTCCAAATGCAGCCAAATGGTAACCACGCCTTGTGTCATCAAAGCCACACGTACCAGCCCTCCAGACATGCTCTCAGATGTAGCAGGTTAAAGAAACATCTGCTGGCAGTGTGGCTCATGCCTGTTGGAGGAAAACATTTTCCTTACAAATTGCTGCTCTGATTCTAAATTCGTACATGGTATTTAGACCCAAACAAATTTCTAAAAACAACCTCCTCTCCCACTTCCAAAGACTATTTTCAGAAAACTTGACATTGCCAATAAGAGGGAAATGTTTAAACAGTAGGAGTGAAGGATATCTTATTTATTGAGCTTTTGTAAACTCACATCCACTTTGCTGTCTGTCACTGAAAATTAAAGTGCAAAGAAAAGCAAATGTG
The DNA here is from genome assembly GCA_013397975.1 of Machaerirhynchus nigripectus. Taxonomy (NCBI): domain Eukaryota; kingdom Metazoa; phylum Chordata; class Aves; order Passeriformes; family Dicruridae; genus Machaerirhynchus; species Machaerirhynchus nigripectus. The sequence continues at coordinate 1,402,519 of VZRQ01003875.1, read as the reverse complement.
AATGAGGAAAAAACTAAAATTTTCAGAAGTTTTTAATATGGAATAAGTCTCCATATTAAGTTGCCACAGTATTTGGGGAATTTGGTTCCACTTTTTTGGCTATTTAGCACAAGCACTGTTTAAGTGTTTGCAAGTGCTGTATTTTCATATCTAAACAAATGAGACTCATCTAAAATATATACGAGAAGTGCCCTAATACCAGGAAGCACAGCACTAATTGTAACATAAATATTACAGCTGTTATTGATTGCAAATACAAATCAGGACTTCTAAGATTACACTCCTTTAATTCTAATGGCTCTTAAGAAAGTGAAACTGCCCTTGGCCCAAAGTAATTCAAAGTAGCAGCTGTCTAAGGGGACAAACTTTGCCACAGACTGGCTCTGATAACATCCTAATTCTGCCTTCAAGGGAGATCAGCCAGTAGTTTGTTTCTAGCTGATCTCAAATGGTCTAGTCCACTGATTAAATTAAAAATACCTTTCCTTCCCAACCACAGAACTTTTTACAACATTTAGGATGTTATTGCTCTTCTAGAGTCTTCCAGATGCAGTTTGCATTTCTAATATTTAAGAAGAACTGTGAGAAACCCAGTTAAAAGCCTTCAGGTTTTGTCTAATCAAAGAGCATATCACTTATCTTAGTGTTTCTAGAAGCACCATAAGCACATAAAAAGAAATAATTGCTTCCTGCAAAAAAGTCAGACTTACTTATGCAACGTATCTGTTTTTACAAATCATTTCTATGAAAATATCATGCAGAAACAAAGAATAATATTTAGATACTTTTAAATAAATTACTGAGGTTTAACATGATATATGGTTCCACATTACAATTTTTTCCAGTAGCACAGCCTGACTAAGTGATTCCTGCCCTTTTTCTCACTCAACTGCTTCTACCATTTTGTTAGTTTACTCATCAGTAGTGCTGATGCAACTGTTTGTGGAGCTGCACTCTAAGCCAAAACAAGAAAAAATGACCTCATTTTAGAAAACAACAGTACACTCACTCTTGTTCATAGGCCGAATTTTAAAACCCGTAATTAGAAGGAAAAAAACCCCAAACATCACAATTATTCAAAGTGCCATTTAAGAAATCATGAATATAAGGTGTATTTCAGTTGAATGTAAGGACTCTTGTTCAACATTTAAGAGTCAGATCACTTACAGGTGGAAATTCAGAAAGTGAATTACTGTCAGACAGCCAAAGCTGTCTACATTTTATTTCAGGGAAAAAAAAATTTATTTTTATTCCAAATACAGTCTTTCCTGTTGGAGACAAAAGAAACTGAAACACAAAGACAGTGAGCTTTGCTCAGGTCCCTTTAGTACCCAGCAGTGTAACTTTCAAAGGAGACATGCACCCCATGTACCAGTAGGCTTCCACAGAGAATAATCACATATAAAAAGGAGAGCAGCACATCTTTCTTTGGAACATTGTCTCACAGGAGGTACATGGAAAAAATCCCGTACCTATTTTTGCCTATTCAAGAGTTTCAGGGTTGGACAGCAGTGACCGATTATTTAGAACAAGTGTGGTTCATTTCTCCTTCAGTAAAGTTCTCGGCTAACTTCCTGCATCAGGAGCAGAGGTGTCAGAGGCAGCCTCTGCACCTGCATCACTTCTGTCAAATGACTGTCCAGATCAAGTGCACCGCTTCCTCCCAGACACACAGGTCACTCACTCACTTGTAGTCCCAGTGATTTTGCAGACTGGAGAGCAGTATCCAGCACTTACCACTGCCTTCCTCATGGAAATCCTATACTTCACCTGCTTCACATTACTTGGCTAGCACATGTTGTGCTAAATTTTGGGAGAGTTCTTGCTTTTCACATTACATTTCATATGCACAGCTGATGCTGAGACAAAGAATTCTCGAGGCACTTCCCACATGGGAATCATGGCCAAACATTCAGTACACAGCTGGAGGAGTAGACAGCAACCTGCTTTCTTCAGGACTGTTGCAGCTGTTGCACTGAAGTCTCCCAGGCCCAGAACACGGGACCAAAGGAGCATGGAGTTGCCATGATGAAAAAACACAAATACACCTATGTCCTACTGAGAAAAGGCATAATTAGCAGTGTTACACTGCAAGTGGGATCTTCATGAGCTCTGCTCAGTCTTCACGAAGGAAAAAAAATCCACAAAACTTTATTGCAACGTGGTAGCAGACTGTTGCTTCAGTCTTTAGTTATTTTAACCAGTCTTGGAAAACCCTGACTCCTCTCTCAAGCCTTGCACTCTTCTGCGGATAGCACTTGAAAACTATATCCCTTACTCTTGCAAATTTAACAGTGAGTTAGCAGACTTCAAGTACTAGCTGTAGGAGTTTATGAGGTAAACTCAATGGTTAGCTTTTCAGACTCCTTGAAAGTCAAAAACTTTGCTTTGCATCCAATAAACTCTCTACTCCAAAGAACAGGTATTTCCCTGTCTGCATCACCCTTATTTTTGCCTCCTGTTTTTAAATGCCTTCCAACTTCCCTGGTTTTAGGTCAGTTTCTCATTAATTTCACCAAATACCTTTACAGAAGAATTCTCTATTAGAAGCGGAACTATGTACATACAGAAGAAATAACATGAAAAGGAGAAAAGAAGTTGAAGCTTTTTATATCACTCTGTATTGCTGAGTTTCCAGGACTGTTTCTTAGAATAAAATGCCTAAAAGCAGTTCTTTAACATTTATGGTAGGAAAAAAGTAAGAGCAAAGGAAAGATCTTGAGAAGTCTTGAAAAAAACCCACCGTAAATAAAACAACTGCTAGCTACACCCACTGTGGCAACCAGGATAAATTCTGCATCAATGACATCATTGACACTGAAGAGAATACAAGCGGGGAAAAGACGACCATAGACAAAATTAGTATTTAAATTGTCTATAGAACTTACTGTCTTATTTTAACCTAGTAGTTAATGTCCTGAAAAGGTACTGTAGTACTTTCTTCTGTCATTGACTTGCACCTCTATTGACCCTACTTACTAGTTTTATGTAGCTAAGTGAAAATCAAAATTAATTTTTGAAATTCATGCATCATCAACAGAACTTTTAATTAAAACCTTGTTGCTTCCAAATGTCAACAATGACTAGGTAGTGAGATACTTTTTGTGAGGTTACTCATTTGGGTGGAAGACAAGCTTACCATGGTAATACTGCTTTTAATAGTCTCTGCTTAAAACAACTGCAGAATTATACGTTACACTGATGTAAAGAAAAAACCATAATGTGTAAAGCTGTGAAGCATGAATCAGAAAGATTCACCTCATATCCTAAGATGGCAAAGGATTGCTGGAGTGTGTATCTTTTACTTGTATGACAGGCAATAATCGCCAGAATCCACAACTGGCACATTTTTGTTAAAAATAAGAAAGAAACATTCAGCTTCCCAGGCTGGTAGGGGTGCAAAAAGTCCAATTTGCTCAGAATGAGTAAGAGGAAAAAAAACAGAGATATCATGGCAGACAGATGCAGAATTGCAATGTGTTTGATCTATTGTGTTTGTGCACTTGAGGTACAAGTGCACAGCTGTCACGTTTCATGTGTTTGACAACTCACCCCATAAAGCAGTAGCGTCAAACCTATCCATAAAGCTCCAGAGTTCATCGCTCTCTCGATTCACTGGCCAAGAGGAGGGCCTTGCTCCCTGGCACATAATTTAAGGACAATGACGAACAAGCACTTTCCTAATCATGAAATGCAATATCTTACTCTTTCTAGCAAACACACGTCTCATCTGAGATTAGTCCGATGGCTGAATCATCGCTATCTCCCAACAAAGGCCGGATGCTGACGGGGACAGAAAGAGTGCTGATCTGCTGCTCCACGCTTCTTACTGAAATAAAAGGCTTAAGTGTTACCATACATGAAAACAAGAAGCACGACAGGGAGTGATATGTTAATATTCTTTATTTTATGCAGTGCTGTAGGCTGTGTAACATTACAGTTGCACGTCAGCAGACATACCTGGATCAGTATCTGTGCGTGCCAGCGGAGCCCCGCGGCTGCTGCTGCAGCCTGTAATAGCAGGCAGGTCCCTCTCAGCTCCTGCAGCCCGTGCAGAGCGGGCAGGCTCGGCCTGCGGGCCCTGAAAGCGCCGGCTCTCCTTCACCCCCGTGCTTACGGGGGTATCTCGGAGCTCCGGGACGCCGGCTAGGGGGCAGCGGGTGCCAGCGCTGCTCGGAGGTGGGGGGAGCACTGGGCGGGNGTCACTGCCGCTTCCGTGCGGGGTGGCCTGGGCTGCGCATGGAGGAGCTGTCTGTCGTCGTCCTCCTCCTCCTCCTCTCCTTACTGCTTGTCCCGCTAGTGCTCCTGGATAGGAGGCGCCGCGGCCGGCGGGCACCTCCGTTCAGTCTCCTGGTGGTGGCCGGCTCCGGTGAGTGGGGATTGCCGCCGACGGGAGCGGGTGGCGCCGCAGATCTGCCACTCCAGGTTCCTGGAACTACGAGTCCCAGCATGTAGCGCGGCGCGCGGCAGATGCGGCGCCGCCGGTGTGCCCTGGTGCATGCCGGGAGTTGTAGGCCCCGTGGCAGGTGTCAGCAGCCGGGGCCGGAGCCCCGCCACGGCGGCTCCCGCGGTCCGGCCGGGCCGGGTGTCCTCGGGGCCGCCGCCTGTCTTTGGGTGTTTTGGTTGTCGATTTGAGTCATTGTTACACTACATACTCATCTTGGGCATTTTCGTCCGTGTTTATGTCCGGCAGTTCAGTTTCAGAACTTTTCCCTCCAACCAACCAACTTTGGTGCGTTTCACCAAAGTCACGCACGAAGGCATCGATAAACTGGTGCAGGACTGACCTGTGCAGCTGCTCGGTCTTCTGACTGAAAATTACGGATGGTGATGCAGGGCACGGCTTTCCAAAGATTGGCACACCCCTTACATGCATGGCATTTTGCAATTTACCCAAACTACCTCGCTGTGATTTACTTACAAGAGTCACGCGTGGATCTGTCAGAGGCAAGAATGTCACCGCACGCTCAAGGGGGTGTATATATCTGCTACTCCTTGTTACCTCCCCAGAGTTGAAGGGCAATTAATTTACCCCCCAAAATATATTTTGAAAATTTGCAGTTGACTAATACGGGCCAGCTGTGATTTCAGCACCTCAGTATCCCTTTGGTTTTTGCACACCAACTAATTGAGTAATAATCTCAAGATCTTTCTGCAATCTGCGTTTGACTGGCAGTTTTATAATTTTTCAGGTCCTCGTTACTTCCACTAGGGCTGGAAATGGGTGTGTTTTCCTTCAGTCCTCTGGAATCTAGTTTGTCCATATTAGAAGAATACTTCCACTATGCATAAGTTTACCAGGTGAAATAATACATGTCAGTTAAGATTCATGTAATGTTCAAGCCTATTCTTTGAGACTTTTAAGTAAAACTCTCCTGCTCTTCTGTGAGTGCTCAGATGATTGCATTACAGTTTGTGAAACCTTTAACAAACATCACTCCGGAGAAAATATCTCCAATTGTATTTGAAAAATACAGCATGAAATTGTATGGAAAGGTGGCCAAGTCTAGTGCAATGCTGCAACATAGCTCTCTGTGCTTGTCGGTCGTTCACCAGATACAAGTGCTTAACCTGTGCAGCAAAGGTCTCTTGGGAGCCTAGTGACACCAAACAGCAGGAGGTAGTAGGAATACATTTAGTTTGCTGTTTTGATCTGCAACTTCCAGCAGAGTGAAAAATTAACACATCCAGTAAACACTTACATTATGTATTTATGGGTGCAGTTTCATGTTGGTCTGATCCAGTCCAACAGATGAAGGGTGAGACTGCTCCACTTTACCTACGCACACAATCTTCCTTCTCCCCCCCTTCCACTCTTACAATATCCCTCTAAATGCTTTTCAGATTAACCCAGCTCCCAAAAAGCACAGTAAGTACACCCGTCCCTTCTCTCCAGTTTAGTGCCACTTTAGCTCTGGGACAGAGTGACCCTGCAGTAGAAGGCTGTGAAGGCCCGTTCAAGGGCAGTGGTCAGAGCAGCGGCTGGAGCAGGACTGTTTGTTCTATCAGCACCCAGCAGCTGCACCGCTGTGGCTGCAGGGTGGCACTGCTGTGGCTGGCACTGCTGTGGCTGCAGGGTGATGCTGCTGTGGGTGACACTGCTGTGGCTGACACCNTGGCACTGCTGTGGCTGCGGGGTGACACCACTGTGCCTGGCTGGTTTCGGTGTGATGAGCTGGGACAGTGCAGCCCCTGCTCTGGCAGGTCACAGCACAGGGCAGAGGGCAGGGTCAGTGGCAGTTCTGCTTCCAAGGTGCAGCTCTGAGCCAGATCCAGCTTGGCTTTGGCCCTCACACCATGGGGTGGCCTTTGGATACAGACTACGGTGTCACTCTTTGCCCGGTTGTTCTGCACTGTGTACAGGACATTAAACACAAATGTCAGGTGCCTGTGGCACCCTGGTTCAATCCCATTTCACTGGAAAACATCCATCAATACTGCTTCAGTGGGAGCTGAGTTCTTTCCGTGTTGCTTAAGCAGTCTCAGCCACCCTCTGATTGAAGCCTTTACTCTCAGAAGATACTCTCACTGGTGGTAGTAGTACCAATATGCTTTAAAATGAAAAGTGACTGATTCAGCTGAAGAAATGGAAAGCTACGAAATGTTTCACATACTAATTGCAGCTTGTTTTGTTTGACAGGTGGGCACACAACAGAAATCCTGAGGTTACTTAGCTGTTTGTCAGAGTCGTACTCTCCTAGACATTATGTTTTGGCGGACTCAGATAAGATGAGTGAAGCTAAAATACGTTCTTTTGAACAAAAAAAGGCTGAAACATCCTTCAAGTCCCAGGTAACTTGTTAAATATACTCATGTAGGAAAAATTATCTTAACATGACATTCTAATTCAAGGCAATTTGGAAGTGGTTCTTTAAAAGGATATTTATATGATCAACAAGAGCATTTGATTTTCTAGGTATTGATGATCACTTGCACTAAAGTTCAGCTAAGGGTTCAGCCATTCTATGCAAACTGGTTCTAGAAGTAAACTAAATAAACACTACTAAATAATGGTGTATAGAGAGACACTGAAAATGCAAAGTAAATATACCTATAAATAGCAAATGCCGTTCTTGCTCCCAGTTTTCATTACCACCTTCTTACTTTCTCGTAAAAGCCTTTACCTCCTGTTTAACATGTTAATCCACTTTAAGCGACGAGAGAACATAATTGTAGTTAAAGTGACTGTACAAAGAAGGCTCTTCCGTGCTCAAGAAAATCATGCAGAAAAGAAATCTCTTTTAATTTTGTAAACCAGCTAGCCATTGAAGTGTTACTTGTAGCTGTAAGAATACTGGGGCAAAAATATGGCAGAGGGGATTTTTTTTAATTTTTTTTTTTAGTTTGGCATTTCCCTCAGTGACACGTGGTATTTTTTTGAAAGAAATTATATTAAAAAATATTTTATCTAAGAAAACCTTGATTTAAATTGTATTGGCTTTGTGTATTTCTAGACTGTGTCTTGGTTGTATTTCTAAAATAAAATATTAAATGTGTGTTTAAAAGGGATGCAAGGCCTCTGAATGTCAGTTTTCTGGCTGATGACTTGAGCAAATGCTGAACTCGTAAAAATCACAAAATAATCATTAAAATATCTTGTTTATCTTTTTCTCAGATGTTTGCTTGCTTTCAGCTAGTTTGCTGTATGATTAACAGACAGCAGCATAACTGCTGACCTAAAGTGTGATCTGACATCCAGTGAAATTAGTAGAAAGTATTAGTGGAATAAGTACAATGGAAATGAATGTTCTGACTACAAAAATCGTAAGTTCTTTTGAGCAAATAGTACAACATACAGTAAACTAATTCCTTACATGGTGTTGATTTCATATGGTGCACTTCCATTGTGTCAGCAGCGCTACTGGGACAAAAGACTGTGGGACTCAGTACCAATGTTTTTCAGAACAAACCCTTTTAATATAAGGAATGACATTTTAAAGTTTATTTACCCCAACCTTCACCTCTCATTGTGCGCCAAGGATGGATGTTTAATAAAGTGACCAGAGGTATTTCCTGTTCAGAGAAATCCTGTTGGGTGAATAGCCATTCACACAGCCATATTCACTTACCTTAAAAATTTCCAAACCTAAATTATTAGATTTCTTAAAGATACATATTTTCAATATTAAAAGGTTATGTGCTTTTCATAGTTCACTTATTTTTGCTAAGCAGCTTCCCTTTTATAACCCCTCCAACTACTAACAGATCTTGTAGTTATATTTTTCCTCAGTGTTGAAAGCCAGAGGAACATTTTTGGCTACATGTGAGTTTGATGTCTGGATAACAGATGCTCATTTTCCTTTGACCATTCTCTTCCTACTGAGCAAAAGTATTTAGAATGAGAATGAAAGATAAATTTTGGAAAGTAAAGATCACATGCCTGTAACATATATTTGCTAACTTTCAGAGTGTGCTTTTACACACACACATACAGTGTGTTTTGTTACTGGGGACACTGAAGATCGTCAAACATTTAAAAATTATGTCTTAGTAGCTTCTTACAGCTTTGCATAAATGAAAGGGAGAAGTCTGAATGCTTCCACACATGGTCATTCCCTTCCTCATCTTGTTAAGGAAGTAAATTTTTTCAGACCTAAGGACCAGATGTAAGATAAATTACAATAATGATGTAACAGAAAATCAGTGATGTAAGAGAAAATTAAACACACAAACCTCTCCAAATATTTTTTTTTTATCTGTGGTCTAGTTCTTTTCTAACAGCTATTCAGGGAGAAGGAAAGAAAGCCAGAATGAGCATCTTGCTTACAAGAAGAAACATGCTGCACCTCAACCCACTCAGTCTCTTGAAAAAGAAATCAAAATGCCTCCTATGAAAAGTCTCTGGTCCTGCTATCACTGGCCTCTTTGTTCTCTGTTGCCCCCCACCTGTAACCACAACTATTCCATATGGATGCCCCCAGAGCTGTTACTCAGGGAACCTTCTGTGCTCCTAGAGAACCTGTTTCAGCTGCTGTCAACATCCTCTAGCAGCAGAGACAACTTAGATTTGTTGACTGAAGAACATGAATTCCTACACTCCCATCGGTCATGTCTGAGATGAGCAACAAGATTAACTAAACCAGAGAAACCTCTTCTGACCATATGTTCTTTTCCGTTTAATGTTTTATGAGAGGCACTATGCTAAGAAATCTTTTTTCTCAGCCTGAAAAAGAATTATGTAAACCCAGTTTCTTTGCAAGGATTGCAGTATGTTCAGCTGAGCATATTATAATAATTCACAGCAGTTGCAGTTTCCCAACAGCTTTTCTTTGCATCCTTGCAAAACGATATTAACTAGGTAAAGGACTACATCACTGGGTTTAAAATTACATTATGGACTTGCCAGTTTGGAACATTTGTTTTCAAATTAAAAAAAAAATTCTCACTGCACTAAAGATGTAAAGAAAAAAAATGCAACAATATGACACCATAGTAGATAGGGGAGAAATCTTTTTCTGGTATCAGACATGTTATGCAGTATTGCAGCAAAATATACAGGATGTACCTTTGTCTGGGACACTGACAGTGCTTCATGAGATGAGAGTCTGGGATTACAGAAGCATCTGGCAGTGGCTTTTAAACAAACAAACAACAACAAACCCCCCCAGTTTTGTGTTTTCATCTCAATATGTAAGAGTTGTTTCATGTGTGGACTGAAGTCCTAACATGACATAGACACTGATGTGCAAAGTTTCCAGCATGTTTTTTGAAAAGTATTGATAAAATCAGCCTGATCTGTGCTTGAATTCTACAAGTAAATTTCTGCTTTGATACTGTTTGGAGTTCTTGCCAAGTTTTGGTGAAATTATTTGGGTTTTTTAATGATGAAGAAAATCACGTGGAGTTTTTTTATCAAATGCTCTTTAACAGCATTCTCACAGTGACGGTTCATCTGAATAGTTTCACTGGACCCTGATCTGCCTGAAACCACCATACCATACCCATATTTCTTGCAGGGCTGAGTACTACGCAAGGGTCTAAACTCCACTTACAGCATTTCTTTTTATCACCTGAACTCTTCCAAAGTTTTAAGGAACAGAAGCAGTGATAACCAGAAACCCGTTGGATAGGGAGCAGGGGGCATGTTTATTTTTCCATATTCTGTTGTCAGAGTAATGCAATCAGAGTTTCAACACCTGCAAATAAAACATTAAAAAACCCCAGTTTGTACATCTGTTAATGCCTTCCAGTATCGCAGCTACTGAGAAACATATCACAGTGAAACAGGATAATTTCCGCAAGAAAATTAACATTCTGCATTTGCAAGTGTTGGGAGTTTTTTATTCTTTCCACCTTATATATTTTAAAAAGTTCCAGTTATTGCTATTCAAGACAGATTTGTAGTTTGTATTTACCTTACAGCTTTTGTTAACGTCACCTGTCAGGGGCACAAATCACCAGGACTAAGCTATGACCATTAGCAATGTTCATTTGAAGTAACTAGGCAATTTTCAGTATTTCGTTTCTCACACCCAATATAAGTTCTTCCAGAGTGGTATTGATCTGGCATCCCATGTGAAGTGAGGTAACAATCACTGTCCACATGTCAGCATCACTGAACGCTGCACGGTAGCCACTACATTTGTCTTTCACTTAAACAGTCAGAAATGTCATTGGCATCAGGAGTGCCTTCTGACGTAGCAGTAATTCTTAGGTGCAGCTCCTCTGCACCGAGGTAAAGCCACCTGCGAGCAGGGCAGGCAGCCCAACAACTGCTCCCTGAGTTTCAAAACAAAAAGAAAACGTCCTTGCTTCATTAATTTGATACCTTTTGCGCACAGTGAATTACCTTCATTTAGGGAAAGAACAAAGAAAGTTACGTCGTTAGCTATTTTTTATTTAGTGATAAGATGTTCTTTCCTGTTTCTTTATGCAAATACTTTGCATTTTGAATCTGCATCATGCATACCTTTTGAATACTCACTGGGTACTCCTTTAAAGGATGGAGAGAGTTGCTTTTACATTTTTAACAGCACTCCGCGGACACTAGCCGAGCAAAGCCGCTGCGTTTCCTGCGGTGTAGGTGCCGCGGGCGTTCCGGGCGGCGGGAGGCGGCAGCGCGGGTCCGAGCGCCGCCGGTGCCCACGAGGGGCCGCACTCGCCCCACGCTCCCGGCACCACTGCGGGGACTTGCCAGTGGTTTGAAGTAACCTGAGACGGGACTAAACAATAGCTACATAGTTCTAGTGTTTCTCTGTACTTTATACTTTGCTGTATACTTTTTATACACAAACGTCTCCAAACTAGACTAAAAAAAATTTTTAAAAAAGGTTGGCACAGACAGATTTAGTAAGAAGGAGCCACAACATTCTCAGAAAAGTAACAGCTCCTCTCCTCGTGCTCTTTTCCAGTTCACCCTTGATCGAATTCCCAGAAGCCGTGAGGTTAGACAGTCTTGGATCTCCTCTGTGGTAACAACACTATACTCCATACTGTACTCTCTTCCTCTGACCTACAAACGGAAACCAGATTTGGTAGGTAAAGTTTAATTTATTGAGAACTTGTTAATCCCCATCATAAAAGCACTTGGAATATCATCACATTTCAGACTGCATCTCATCTGTATGCTTATATTTACAATTCACAGATAAACTATTTTTAATGTTAAATTAAATATAGCAGCAATACATCAAGAAAGAACAGGTTGCACTGCTGGTGAATTAGAATAGCAAATACCAGTTTTCCCTCTCAAAGTTTGCAAGTAACATCAGAGAGTCACTCCCTTGTTATGCTGGTAGAGCTAGCAAAAACAAGATTGCTGCTTCCTGATAATATCTCTTCAGGATTGCAGCGGCACAAACTATGCCTGAAAGCCTGGTTATCCTGTTGGCTGGACTTGCTTCTAAAATGGTCTGACCAGTCTGGCACAGACAGGTTCAGACCAGCACAAATATATACAGATTCAGTTCTTGTGCTTACATGGACTTCTGAGCTACAATGCATATTTATTTAGTCTTTGGCTGACTGACATTAATTATCTCATCTAATGACAAAAAGCATCACTGCTGAAGTAGCAACTCCTCAGCACTTTAGTAGCTTTTTCAAGCTGTTCAGAAAACTGCACTCTCATGCTAATTGCATTTATTTAAAAATATTCCACGCACTTAAACAAAGTCAGAAGCATTCAGGGTTGTCAGATGGTAGAACTATAATGGAGATATTCAATCCATAAAGTTTTGTGTTAACATAAAAGGTAGTGCACTTGTCTCCAAGCTTTAAGTCTTACAATTCTGTAAGAAAAAAATTGGTTACAACTGGCTTCTTGCTGGAGTTGGTGTCATCTTAAGGAGTCAGTAATCTAAACTTGAGGGTTTTTAAAAACGCATTATTTTAGCAGAACTTCAAATTAATATTTTATGAGGTTTAAAATATCTTAACGAAACATGTTAAAACTAGTGCAGTTACAAGGTATTTTTCATAGTTTGGTAGTACCATCTGTACATGTACAGAGGACATTTGTAAAGAAACTTTTAAAAAATCCCTCTGTGAACTGTATGGTTAATTCTAAAGAGGCTTTTTTATGTTTGTAATATTTTGAATGTTTAGAGAGGCTGCTGTGAGTAATTTGATCTCATTTGCTCCAATAGTACTGGTCAGTTCCTGTCAGATCAAAAGCTACTTGCTTGCTGGAGTTTTCAAAGCAGTTTAGTGTACAGAGAAACAGAAGTAGCTTTTTCTGCAGTTACTGTTTTTCAAGCCTATTTTGAAAACTGGAGATAAAATTGGGAGAGGGGAGAAGGTGGCATGCTGTTCTTTCTACAGTGATTTTGATTGGGGCAGGGGTAATAGTCAAGTTTGTTTACATGAGCAGACAGAAAAATCTGAGTAACATATTTGGTAATCACTTTGCTACACCACTGTGTTAGGTTAATGTATATTTATATTTTTACTCATCGCAAAAGAAATTGACTGGAAAAATATCACTGCATAGCTTAATATAGGAAGCAGGAAGATACGAACCTAATTCTGTGTTTTCTCTGTTTACCAAAGGAATTTAAAGTGACAGTGAGATTTACACATAGAATTATTAGAAATGGTGTTGGAGTTGATAAACTGTGATAAGCTATCAGAAGACTAACGTTTTTGAAAAACACTTGCCCTTGTGAAATTGAGGATACATTTTAGCAAGGCCATTAAGCCCTTTGCACTGTTTAAAGTAACCCCTGTCTCAAAATGAGATCCAAAGAGTCTTCATCCATGGTTAAAGAGCTGGAGGGGAAGGCAACCCCAATTACTTTTTGTCAGGTGCTATTATCAACCACAATAGCAGCTGGCAGAAGCATCTCTGGCATTATGGCAAATCATGTACCACGTGAAAGCTGCTTATATACTACTACTTCCATGCATATCTTAGTTTAAGAATTCTGTAAAATATAATAACGCAGAGAGCTGCAAAATTTTAAAACACTTATCCAAGGAGACTGAGTCAGGGATTAAAATGCCTCACATTGCCAGTGAAAAGACTGTATGGTATGTGAAGCAACTGGTAGTATTTAATTGCCTTTCAACAAAAATGTTTGCAGTGAACTGAAACTCACTTTACACTTGCCAAAATGTAATGCTTAGTAATGTAAAGAACTAGAAAGGCTGGGACAAATGCTGGCATTCACAGGACGCATCTATAACTTTTGGCATGGGAATCAACAACTGAGTTTCGAAACAAGCACAGTATTACATCATGCTGAGAGCTTCATATTTTTAAATAGTAGAGCTTAGAGAGGGTGCTGTACATTTTCAGTCTAGACACTGGTTTTGTTTAACTGCGGGAGGGAAAGACAACTTTGAGTTGCTTCTTAGTCATTTGTATGTATGAGTGATCCCCAAATCCTTACACTTGATTTCAGGCTTTTCAGAAATATGTGTTTGTATGAAGGAATGACTGAAGTCTTCTCTAGATACCCAAAAGCTAGAGAAACACAGAAATGTTGCAGTTGTCAGGAAATGCAGGACAAGAGAAGTACTGCAAAGGGAGCCAAAACCATTAGGTGCACAAAGGCAAGATTTAAAACAAATATGCTAGTTATGCCAACCTAAGCCTATCTGTGGAGTGCAAATAGCTGCAAAAGGGAAACAGCAAACCCAGCTGCACAGGAGTTACTTGATGTATGCTTTACTTGATGAGCATGGTGTCCCATTTGTATCTCACACTGATCTGGCAAAGCTTCTTGGTTTACTTTGCATGAGAAATCAGTTCCATCTAACCCTTCTTCAAGACAGTAAGTTCAAAAAGAACTGAATGACTTCCAGGAGATCTTTGCTGTCATGCAGGACTTGGCCCACACTTGAAGTGGGCCTCCAGAAAGTTTTAGAAATATAAGAGTTAGCTTAGTTGTTCAGCTTGAGTTCATCTTCAGGAGGCCCACTTCTGAGTTATGAGCATCCATGCTCTGCAAAGTTAAGTCCCTTTAGAGGTATTAAGCCAAGTAACAATTAAGATGTCAGAAGTGATGATTGCCTTGTGTTTCTGTAGCCAAGAATTATAGAAATGTAAGTGTCAGAGTGTTTTGCTGGTGAATGTATGGTGGGCAGTTTTTACATCATCTATCTGCCTTAGATAGGCTTCCTATACAGAGGCCTAAAATTCCAGGGAAGGAAAAGCTTGTGCCAGCACACGCTGCCTACACCTACCTTCCCCCAGAAAAGCTTTTAAAACCATTCATCAGCTGCAGCCAGACTTAGCATGCAGTCTCAAAGATTGCAAATTCCTACCACGAAAACAGGCAGCTGGTCAGAGAAGAGAGACTTTTATTGTCTTCATTGAGAGAAAGGCTAAGAAGAAACATAAAACCAGAACAAGATGTTATGAGATCTGTTATCTAGAAAAGGATGCAAATCCTTCGTATTTACAGAAAATTAGACAAGCTGCACAGAGATCTTTTCCAAAGATAAGGAAAATTACTGCATCTTACATCAGTTATTTGATATACAAGAAGGACAAAACTGAAGTTAACATCTTTCCTATAACATGCTTGAAGTCAGTCAGTAGATAGAAGTTCAAAGGAAACTGGTCATCACTTCTCTTGATGCTTACTGAACCATTGTCCTTGGGCCAGTTTGCCAACCCTGAAGCTAGGTTTTCGGGTGATCTAGCCTTTTGTCTGGATCATGATTATCCTGGTCATTCTGGTGTAGCTGAAATCCAAACTGAAAACTAAGGATGTGCACCTACCACACAGCAGAAGCTGCAAAATATTGTATCCAGTCCTTGTTTTCAGCCGTAGATGGGTTATGTAATTGGGTCAGTGATTTGCTATCCTTTACTATAATTAAATTTCACCTAGAATTGTGCAGAAATGCTGCATAAAGCTCCATTCATTAGTAGATTGCACATCCTGGACCCTTAGGACCAGACTTTTTTGCCTTTCTGGGGACACTTCTCAGCAGTTCCTACTGCCTCAGGGCTTTACAGAGCCCGAAATAAGTAGATATTTTCAGATGACTGCTATTTGGAAAAACCTGGGTTAAATCAGGCTAAGAGGACGGTCCTCCCACATTAGGGCCTCCTTCCTGTGGGAAGTCTGTAGTAAGTTTACATTTGCACAGCAAGTACGTGCTCTGCTGTCTCTCCCGCCCCAGCAGCTGTCAGCTGAATGAGTCCCTCCTTTTTAAACTTCTTTCTAGAAGCCTGAAACCTGCACAGATCACCATGCTAATAGCAATCTACCTATTCTTTTATGACTGCACATCCCATCACGCATGCCTGGTCCCCTGACTGGTTAAACTGACTGAGGCAGCTTCTGGTTACAGAAGTGTTCACCCAGTAAGCTAAATGAAAGGAGATCATTATTGCATTTAGCTAAGATTTTCCATTCTTTGTGCCCTGCCCAAAAAGTCTTAAGTTCATAACACTCTTACAAATTACTGTGATGAATAGTAAGTTATTGTCCCTTATATCACGGTTCTAATTGGAACTTTGTGGAAAGCTACAAAATCTGGGTGGTGGCATTTTTTTCTCTATTCATTGTATAACAAGTGAACTTTGTATAATGAAATATTAGGACTATCTGCTGCCTTCTTTTGTCCACTGAATCTTTCCCCAGTGTTTATAATTCTTTTGGACCAGATTGACGGTATGTCTGATCACTGTTGTTCTTCTAGGATCAAAACAATCAAAATAAGCAAGAGTAAGAAAACTGGATTAAGACCTCTGGTGATACAAATTGTTTCATCTAAAAAGAAACCAAAGTGAAAGCATCGAAATTTGCATTTAACTTCTCAGTGTTGATGAAAATTAGTCTTATTCACCCCTCCTACCTTGTGTACAGCTACCCTGTAGCCAACAATGCAGAATTACCTTGTGCTGAGCACAGATAAACATCTAAAGCTATTCCCGGCAGCTGGTTCAAAGCTGCGTTGTGGCTCTGCCCTTTCTGTGACTGCT
This sequence comes from Machaerirhynchus nigripectus, assembly GCA_013397975.1. Classification (NCBI taxonomy): domain Eukaryota; kingdom Metazoa; phylum Chordata; class Aves; order Passeriformes; family Dicruridae; genus Machaerirhynchus; species Machaerirhynchus nigripectus. Next base: position 1,386,138 of record VZRQ01003875.1, on the reverse strand, counting down.
CATTAGACGTGCCTAGAGACACTCCTTTTCAGAGGGAGGACAGAAGTAGCAGTAAAGATGAACGGAGATCTTAGCTTAAATTTAAGGAGGCATTTTTAGATGTAAAAGAGTCTTAACTCATCAGCTATCAGGTTCATTATGAACACATTGAACACCCTGGTCACACTTCCATGTATGTTGTAAAGCATAACAGTCTTGCTAAATCTAACCACTGGTACGCAGATACAGACTGCCAACACCTCTAGGTTTTACACTGTGAAGATATTTCAGGCAGGTATTTGATGCACATTCTTGCTATACTAACTTCAGTGATTAGGCAGTAGCTCAAGAGATGTTTTATGTACATTTAAATGTCATGGTTAGTTAAGCTAAAATAGTGCTTTCAAGTTGAAGTTAAACAAATGCCTGATTAATGAAAGACACAGAGATTTGCAATTAAAGGCTCATTTTGGGCCACTATAAGTAACATACATGAGTGTATTTGAAAGTCCTTAGATTTAATTTCTCCTCTGGAGTAGAAGCAGGCTACTAGAAGAAGCAGTATATAAAAATTATTTGTAAGGAGTCTCTAAGAGGTTGGATGGTATTTCTCATGGTGACCAAGACAATGTAGTCAGGTTCAGATTCAGCCAAGGTGACATTGCTGAAAGCCAGATAGTACCTAGTGTTGTAATTAGAGATGTAGATCAGTAACTACCATTTCATTTACTTGGCAAAGGCCTTTTACTGAATTATTTTATGACCAACTTTTTCATCTACACTAAGTCAGATTTCCACTTCTTCCTACTAATTTGTCAGCAGCAATAAACCACATACCCACTCCACAATAATGTAGGTAGGGAGTTAGTTTATTCTCTACCCTGTGTCTGCCTTGGTAATCTTGTTCTTTGTTAACCAACCTCCTATCCATCTCCCACAGTATCTCAAAAGACTCAATAGTTGTTTTTTTGGTCCCACTGACAGCCTGGGTGTTCTTGTAATGTTTTAATAACCAACACTTTCACAGACTTGAGCCTTAGTACCAGTCTCACAGCTGTCATTTATTATTATTTTTAATTGATCATTCTGTGTTTCTCATTTTACATTTGGCAACTAGGCTGGGAAGTATGCTGATGGAAACTACCACTCCAAAGACCTTTTAATCCCAGTGACAGACCTGTCATCTGGCATACAGGGGCAGTTAGCTAAGGTGCCTCAGGTTAGACTCCTTAGATAAAATTAAAGCCTGCATGTTTCTTTAGGCATCCAAATGAAGACTCTCAAACCTTCCTCACTAAGCTGTTGCCTAACTTCTGACACTCTTAATGACCCCAGTCATATCTTTTCTTTTCATCAGTAAAGCCCTTGGGCATGCCCACAAGCAGACCTGAGCTGCTTTAAGTCTTTACAGTGTCAAATAGCCACATGCACAGCTAAGCTCCTGCACTCTGCTGAAATCCAGGAACTTCCCTCACTACTTTGTATGTGGATGCTTATGCAAATCACATCAGCTGGGCCTCTTCCCTTGTCTCTTGCCCCTGAGGACAATGGGTTGGTAACTCTGGGTCAGGCCTAGAAGGCAGAAGTGACAATGCCTAATGCTGTTACAATTAAATCCTTACATCTAGTTCCTAGTGGTTTGCAGAAGCTCTCCTTTTCTCCTGTAGAAAAATCCACTAGGTAGAATTTTCCTTTCTCTCTCTCCCCAAACCTTATTATAAAGTGAGAGCTGTGTAAAAGGTGATGCTTCCTAATCTATTTAATTCTATGATGAAAGTAATACTCAGAAACAAATAGAACCCCAGCTGTGTAGTGTACTGATTTAAGTCCTTGCTCTTCCACTTCTCTCTTCCCCACTCTGGCATTCACTAATCTTATTTATCCTGGTTAGGCAATCTGCCTGTAGGACCGCACATGTCTCTGCTTGTTTTGAAGAGCACCTCACTTACTGGGTGTATTGTATGATACCAACAGCTACTGTACCAGTGAGATCCAGAGGCAAAGAAGAAAAGCTTTCATGGCAATGCTACAAGCTACAGCTGCTGACCAGCCCAAACACAAGCTGTTGCTGTAGGACACTGTAACTTCCTTCTTGCGCCCCTGATGATTCAAGTGATTTAGACAGTAGAAGATAAAAGTGTAGCCACGTATACTTCACTCTTCAAAAAGAATAAACCAGCAGGTAGTTTAATGACCTTTCTGTTGTTCAAACAGAACCTGAAATTCTTCTTTCTCCCCATCAATAGCAATAATAAGGAACTGTTGAAAAAGATTCCTACTTTTTTAACTGTAAAAAGTATTAACAATTCTAAGCTAATTTTTCTCAAGGTTCAAAACTTGAATTTTCAGACATACTAAAGAGCAAGACTAGCAAAAGCTTCAATAACAACACTCCCTCTCAACGTGCTTAAGTATTTGAGTCTGAAGTTTTCAAAATAGTATATAATATTAAAACCAAGCAAATGCAGGTGAGCTCATGATATGCTGTAATTTACACAGCAGAATACAAATCAATTCATTGCAGATTCTCTCTTCTTGTGCCACAGAAACAACCACCTCCCCCATCAAAACAAAAAACACACAAACAAAAACATTCATTATTCCTATAACATGGGAATACCTAATGGTTTTTTTCCCTACATTGTTAAAAAGTAGGTATTGCATAGCAGTTAAAAAAATAGGACTTGTATATATCTATCTATCTATATATATATCTCATTCAGTTAACCCAGCTTTGGTCCATTTTGTATCACTCCACTTGCCTTTGCCTCTTTTAGTAGTTGTCTGTCACCACCACCTCCTATTCCCTTAGTGCTATCTCCAGTTGTTCAGCACTGTGGAGTAGGGAGCAATACCAGAACAGAGGAGGTCCAGGCAGTGTCCTGAAGGTACTCCAGGAGGCAGCTCCATGCCTGGTAAGCAGCACAGCCTTCAGTTCACACATGCACATATCTCCCTCCCTCCATCCCTTCCCCCCCCCCCCCCCCACAAAACAGCATTCCTACACTCCCATCCTCCCCAGCCCCAGGAAGCAGGGCAGTTTTTCTGCTCTTGACCAGGTGACAAAAGGCCAGTCTCTGCAGAAGTCATTAAAGAGAAGAGCAGGTGTTGCCAGTTTCCTATGCAAAGCAAAACACAAATTAGTTTTCCACTTTCTACTAAGTTTAGGGGGATTTACCTTGTCCTCCTTTTGACTGTTTTAATTTGGGAACAGAATCAGTACTTAAACGCTTGTTCTTTAAAAGATATACAACAATTGTATGTTTATGTGCTTATGAGAAAAACTGCAAGTTTTCTGCTTTACTCATTTTTGCTTTAACCAGTGACATTTAATCTCAGTGAAGCTGCAAACCCTGCTTTCAGTGTTTTCACTGGTAAATGTCACTCTGCTACAGTGCTGCATTCACCAACTCTAAAGTAGCTTTTATCAGCAGTGGTGCCATGTGCCAGTGTTCCCAGTGTTCCCAGCAGTTCCCAGACTGCTGGCTTAGCTTATTTTCCTTCAACAGCTGTGGAAAATATCTGAACCACAAAGGCAAGAACTATTCCATTTTTATATGAAAGTGATTAATAGGAAATTAGATGCATGGATTTGTTGAAGCTAAATGTTGTATTCTGATCCTTTACTTCTAAACATCCAGTAATAATACAGCTTGATTAGTTTATTGTGGTGTTTAAAGTTGGAAGCAAATTTTAGTATGTAGGACTTAGTTTATAGACCTAGCTGTGAGCCCAGGCAGCCAGTGAGCCAATTTAACAGTGAGCTGGGCATTTCCTTGCATTAGAGGTGCATATAAATGGTGTAGGGAGACCTGGAGCACTGGCTTCTGGGACAATCCCTTACAGCTTCTTGGCAACAAAGTCAGAACCCCCAGTGACCCAGAAAGTCCTTGGACAATTGCAGCTCAAGAGGTCACAAAAGTGACACAAAAATTGTCTTTCCCCCTCTTTCCCCTTTCTGCTGCCTCATTAAGGAAGGCTGAACTCAGAGATTTTTGGAGACATATCTCATGCAACACAACTATTCTACAGGCAGCCTTGTAGCTAAAGTAAATAGATACTGAGGGAAATAGATAATTATAGATACTTGAGGGAAACACCCTCAGTAGCTGCTTGACCTTGTAGAGGCCCTGGTCCCCTCTTGTGCAATAGATTCGTGCCTCTTCCTACAGCATATTGATGACTGGCGTGGGGTTCACTGGGAGATACTGGTATGCTGTGGGCAGGGAAAAGCAAAAGCCTTGGTCTTTTCAAGGTGTAAGACATCAATCATTCTCCAAAATTTACTTTTGAATAGTGTTTTGAAATTCACTAGTAGGAGTGCTCATCTTCTCATCTTTAAGGAAGGCTGTAGATGATTCAGTTCCTTTCCATGATCCTTTCCAGTTTGTGTGCTGGCAGGAGCTGAACAGCAGCATTTCTAGCTTACGCATTCCCAAATGATTCCTCTTCTTTATAACATATGTATTTGTTTTCTCAGAAGTTTCTCCTATATTCCTTGAAGAGTATATGATGTTGGACTCCAAGCAGAAGGACCACTGGTCTCCCTTCCTGCTGGCAGTGTGAGAGGGAGTAAGTAGGACTAGTCAGACCAGATTTTTGGAAGGGAATTGCCACTGCAATTGCAACTGCACCAGTTCTAGGCAGGCATGTCTGTAGGCACGCACCGAAGGTTAACTGAAGGTTAATTTTTAGTTCTGACTTACAGATCACAGGCCCCAGTTCAGATAGGGATCTATTTGTTTGTAGGCTTCAGCTGGTTTATAACAGTCTCTTCCAGGGGCCGGTTCCTAAATCTAAGCATTTTGGGATAGGAACATCTGTAATCAGAATATTACATGAGCATTTCGCATACAGAAATCCTATAGAGCCTACAAGCCACATCTGCTTGGTCTTGTTTGAACTCATATGTGTGAAAGGGGGCAGAGCAGAGGACATGAGTTATGATCAGATCATATTTTTTTTAAAGATGCCAAGTCCATGATTTTCCTGATTCTTTTTCCTGCATGCAAACAATGCAGGAAATCAAAGGGCATCTGAGAAGCAGCTTACAAATTATAAACAATCAGCAGAAGCTATAAACTGAGTGCATCCTATCAAAACACGAATATAGGAGAGGTATTTTATTATGTTTTTAATTTTGATTGTCGCCTTTCTGTTTTGTACCTCAGCAAAGTAATAACAGCAACTGAGTGAGGCCTTTAGAGCTACAGAGTTTCACAAATAGACCCATTTACTGTTATTTCATTGCATGATCTTTTGTGAGTACACTTAGTTTGAAATTCATTGTGGCAGTTACCTCTGTGTGTGCATCTAGACACAAGAATACCAAATACGAAAAGGACTGGAGCTGCTGGCCAAGCTTAATAAAGGGGAGAAGTAGGATGGAGTGTATGGCTTGATAAAGACCATGATTGTGAAAATTCAGCTTTTTATAAAACCTGTTCTACAGTTCTCAACTTCTGGGCTCAGTAGAATGTTAGGATGGCTACCTGACCTAAATCATATCCACAACTAGTGGTTTTTTTGTCAGACTGTGGAAAGTAAGGGACCAATGCTTCAGCTTTCATAGTAGATGAAGGCTAAAAGAATGCAGAGCCATTCAAGAAAGAAGACAGCTGGAAGGGTGCCTGAGAAGAGCATTGCAAGGAGAGATGAACACCAGTGATCACAAAGAAGACTAGGGAAGAGGATGGGTGGGAGTCATCTCAGAGCACAAGGTGGAATACAGACAAATTGATGGAAAATGATGGCACTGAGGAAAGGACAGGAGAGAGGATGGTGATAGAACAGAAATGGCAATAGAACAGAAAGGGCTCAGGGAGCAGTGAAGATAAGACAATATGTGTACTCCAGGTAGCTCTACTAAAGGAAAGGCAAAGTGGAGTTTCTGTTCAGCAGTGGTGCACATTTTTGTCTGTTCACTTAAAGCTGAATTTTGAATAGGAAATCAGTAGTTACACTGTATATTCAACTCACAAAAATAGTAAGTGGTAAATAATTTATTTGGGCTTTAGGTGCTTCTTATGCACTTGTCTGAAACAGCCCAGCTTCTGCAGGGGTGCTGGTGGGTTTTGCCTGCAGACACAGGAGAACATGTTGTTTCCTGTGCCTTTATTTTCACCACAGTAACAAATGTTATTACAAATAGAGATACCTAAACATGCCTTAAGTTACATGTCAGCAGCCATGTACCAGTATCACAGTCAACATTCATGCAAATTAATCAAACTTTCCAGGAAATACGACAAAATGCATCATTTAGTTCACAGATATGGAGAAGTTTCTTTGAAATGCAAAAAGGCAGCATGTGTGGTTGATTGGTTGATGTCCTTACTCATTAAGCCAAATGTATAAAAAACAGATCTTCATTCTCAGTAGATTGTAGAGTAGGGTTTAAAGTCCCAGTGTGGATGTGCTTGAAAGCAGGTTCAGCAGGAGGTTTGAAACCACAGTGTATTACTCTGATTTCAAAATTCTGGTGTGCAAAATTGATGTGTTTAGCGTCTTAGCTATAGAATACAAAAATAATACAAAATAAGTACGCCATTTCAAGTTTCAAATTCAAGTATATGTGGATGTTGATACCCCAAACTTTCAAGATTAAAACTGAATACAGCATGTTACTTGTAAGGGACTTTGAGAAAACATCAGCAAAATCTTGCATTAATAAATAGTTCAGTTAAGATCAACCATAAAATCAGATCATTTTTAGAAACAGTATTACAGTCTGGTGATCGTGGTAAGAAAACACAGAGCACTGCAGTCATCACATCCTCAAGCTGGATTTCTGGGGCTATGATCAAGGCAAAGCATAGGTGAGAGAATTTGGAACTCTGTAGCACCAAAGCTGTTGCTTTTAACTGGGGCTCTCAGTTTAGCAGTGGGATCTTGCCATGAAGCAGGAAAGGAAATGTTCTGAACTGATTGTTACAGCCCTGAAGCAGAAACTCAGATTTTTCCCCCCACCAGTATAATATCTTTCACAAGCTGGTGAACTTGGAACAAAAAAAAGTGGGGTATAGGGCCTTGCTTTTATAAAAGAACTCTTTATTGCCATGTAACCCCAGCTGTGCAGAAGAGTGCTGATTACATGGTAGTATTTAAGTTTAGTAAGAAATTTTTTGCCTGAAGTCAATTTTGATACCAAGTGGAGTGCCTAATATACCCTGGTTTAAACATTTTAGTTTTAGGCAGACCATTTTTCAGTTGAACAATGTCTAAAATTAAAAGAGTTCTTTTTTTTATTGTTAACATTTATAAGTAAATTTGAGATCCTCTGCCCCAAGGACATGACATGTTTTTGCCAAAACACCTTCATCCTGTGTGCTTGTAACTGTCTCCTAGTGTTTATTAAAAATAAAAAATAAAACCTAGTCACACCTATCAGCTCATAGATTCTTGTGAAGGTCCTAATTCATCAGCAAATTTTTCGTCAACTCTGAAGTGTTTTGCTGACTTAAGCCAAAGGTTTAAGAGGTTTATAACTGGATCCCGGGTTTAATCCTAATTAAATATCTTTGGCTTTATTATGTGCACAGATTTCATGACTAATACTGATACAACACAAAGCTGTAAGTGAGAGTGGAAGCTGTTTTGGTTATATGCCCATGAGTCAAGGAACTGTAAACTTTTCCTTCATAGAAATAACCTTGCCATCTCAGAGCTCTTTTCCTCCTTCATGATACGTAAAGAAATATGGTATTTTTTTCAGCTACTTTGAAATAATGTCTTTGTTTGCCCCCCCTATTTTTTCATATTCACCTGCCTTTTCTGGGTTTTTTTAATATCTTTTGAAATGTATTTTTTGTGTAAATGTAATGTTAAATGAATATACACACTTTTAATTCTTTACTGTATGAAAATACTAATTATTTACTTTTGTAATGTGTTTCATCTCTTTTAGATATTGTGCAATGGACCAGGAACATGTGTTCCTGTCTGTTTATCTGCTTTTCTTCTTGGCCTTCTACGAATAAAGAGAACAATCATTGTGTATGTAGAGAGCATCTGCCGTGTGGAAACTTTATCCCTGTCTGGAAAGATTCTTTACTACTTTTCAGATTATTTCATTGTTCAGTGGCCTGATCTAAAGAAAAAATATCCCAAGTCAGTGTATCTTGGTCGAATAGTGTAAAAACAGAAGAAAAGCTAAGCTTTACCTATAATAGACTCTGCAAGCTCCTCACTCACATTCCTGTAGTAATTTATTTTCAAGAACTGTTAAGAAATTAGGCTGGTACTGAAAAATGAGACAATAAAGATTTCTCTACATTTAAGTAAAATTTTTGTGCAGTTGCATTTATTGCTATCATGTAGGTCTGTTCACCAATAACCCATAGTGGCTCTAAATCTATGTGGTCTCTGTTTTCATATAGTTTTCCTGCTATGTGAATGGTAATTTTTGTCTACAAATAAATATGGGAATTTGTATGGATGTAACATTTCCTGCAAGGAAACTTTGTGTCATTTAAAAAATTGTAAGCAACAAAGTCTTTTTCTAGCACAACAGGCTTTATTTCCTTTATGCTAGCAGCGAAGTCCCTTGTGAATCCTTAGAGTATAAAGGGAACAGTTATATTAAGTTGGCTTCATGACAGCTTGGACTTTGCAGTCTTCCAAAACCCCTAGAGCATTAAACCAGTATCATTTTCCTCTGGTCTTGTCACAGCTGTCCTTATAATCTGTTGTGCACCTTTTGAAAATTGTTGCTCATTTCTTAAGATAAATAAAAAGGTGACAAGTGTCATGCTACAGGCACAATACTTACCAACTTAAGAAGTACTTTCTTCAAAGCTTATGTACAAAAACCCGTACTGAATCTACATTAAACAGAGCAGAACTGTCAGCTGGGGAAATTGAACTGGTTCAAGCTCTAAAATAGAGAAAAAAAAATTAGTAATAAGGGAAGGAACAGAGTTTCCCTCTTTTCTGATACAGTGAATTTGACTTTCAGTATATCCAGTTTTCTCATTTCGAGGACCTTACTTTCAACAGTACCATACACACTTAAGACTTTGCCATGAAAAATGGTATTCACATACATTGGAACAACTTTTAAAAGGTATTTTGTTGGCACTAAGTGTGTGAAAGCATACTCCATTCATTTCACATTCATCTGGCAAAATGTAATTCTACAACTATCCCACCTCTAAAGCAATATAAGCACATCTGTCGTCTGTACACACACAGAGCTATGTGGCTGGCTACAGAAACATAAACAAAGAAAAAAGCTCAAAGAAGAGTAGAAACGCCCTCCAGAGTGCACAGCCTGGCTGGTGAAGCCACGAGCAGCTCCTCACGCTGCCACAGGAGGAGACTCCTGGAAGCCTTTTCCTCAGCGACAGATGTCAAAACCTTGCAGCAGCTATTCTGGTAGGGAATGGGGGTGGAATTTAGCTCAACAGAAACAATGGTTCCTGCTGTTAGGAAACAAGGGTCCAGAGGAATAGGCTGCTTTATGCAGAAAATCATTAGAAATCATCAGAAAACATTGTGCAGAAAGCTACTGTCACGATACTGCAAAGGCCCTGTGGTGAAGCCAGCTGTTATAACCTGTCCAACAGGCCTAATAATCCTCAGCATAAGTAGAGGCCCTTGATGTGGTCACATGTGGGTTCAGAACAGGGAGTTTTTGTGGGTTTTAACCAAGATTATGTCTGAAATTAAAGAGCAGTTAATAGGTTAAGGCTATGTGAGAAGGACTTTGTGCAGCACATACTGAGGTCCTTGAAAATGACTTGGTTGAAGTAAACCTAATGTGTCCAAGGGCTTTTCTCCCGCTGAATCGGAGTGAGGACTATCTTATCCTAACTTTCTGCACAGCTGCAGATAGTTTGGTAAGTTGGAGATAAGCTGGACTTTATTATGGCCAGTGGTAGTTTATTTTAGATCACTGCTTTCTCTCCTGAATCTTGCTTTCCGTTTTGCAAGGGAACTAGAGTAGAGGGGAAGAGGACAGAGGCAGCCTCTTCCTCTGCTCTGGGTAAGGGGCAACAGCGCAGGACCAGTGCCCTGAGGTTTAGAGAAGCATGAGAAGAGCAAGGCAGTGAATGCTCCCACTCGTGCGGCACCTCCCGTGGTGAGCAGCCCCGGCCTGGCACAGCGGCAGCGGCTGCAGCGCCTCGGCGCCCACACAGCCCGGCCCGGCCAGCGCCCGGCCAGCGCCCACACAGCCGGGCCC
>VZRQ01003875.1:1363573-1375959 GCA_013397975.1 Machaerirhynchus nigripectus | reverse complement strand
CCCGGCCCGGCCAGCGCCCACACAGCCAGCGCCCACACAGCCGGGCCCGGCCAGCGCCCACACAACCCGGCCCGGCCAGCGCCCGGCCCGTGCTGCTTCTGCTCAGAGCAGAGCAGGAGGCACCCGTCCTCATCTTATTCGGGATTTATACCTCAGGGAAAGCATCTCTGGCTGCTCTGTTACTCCCTCAGAGCCCTGCCCAGGGCAGGATTTGGGGTTTTGGTGTGCTTTCCAACCGCGGGTTCATAAACTTTGTGAATCTGCCTTTGAACACGGTAGAGTTCCAGGAATTTTCTTTCACCTGTCACCTGCATGGCAATGACTACTGCTAAAAGAAAGAACTTGCCTGTTCAGACGTGTAACCTCCCATGTAAACACTCTGAAAGTAACCGTAGATTTCTCCACAAGAGACTGTCCTGAAAAACTGAATTGCTCCAGGCCATCTGATGTAGAGGAGTCTAATTTTCAAGGATTTGGGAAGACTTCTCCCACTTCTCTTCACTGCCAGCCTTCTGAGGGGGGCAAAGCCAAGAGTATCTCAGCCTGTGTTCCCCCAACAGCACATCCTTTACTCTGGTCAACATGGGAAACACAGGTCAAAATAGCACATATAAAGTGGTTTTTAATTCAGGTAGTTGCCTATGAGAGTGTGGGACAGTACTCATTCCCTGATACTGCTATTTTCCTTACTGGCTCGAGTGCCTACTTGAGTTAAGGGCATTTACTTTTCAGCAGCTTATAATTAGTTCTAGCAAGTGAAAACTTGCTAGAAGTGACCCCTAAGTCTGTAGAGTTGAAGCAGGTAGAACTGCTCTGGAGAGTTCAGAAATGGGAAGATCACAGCCTGACCAAAGCCTTCAACAAAACACTGCATGACAACCATAGGAGACAGTTCAGAAAAAAGGCTTCTGGCTCAAATTCTCTTAAAGGAAGTTTTGTTATCAACCAGAGTGACTTTTCCTTGAAAAGATTGTCTCAAATAACTGCTAGTTCTCTCCAAAAGCATAGTGGAGCCGAAGTAAACTAGCATTTTGTTATTGAGAAGCTCTTTCTTATCTTTTGTTTTTAGAAGGTGGGTACGACCAGTCAGTCTATTGTTCTTGGGGAAAACTGCATTCTTCCTCTCCCAGCACAGAACAGAAAACAGCCCTCCCAGGGTCTAGCCAAAGATTTAAAGGTCGCTGACTGGATTCCTTAAGTTTAGATTCTTGGGGTTTGCTATGTCTCATTTTTTTCTCTTAAATATTGATATTATGGCAAACATGTTCACATTACATACAAGGAATGTTTGATGTGAAATACATTACCTCTTTTTCTCCATTTCCAAAAGAGGAAACAGTAATACCTTATACTTGAGGCAAAATGAGAAAGAAATATATTCTTAAAGAAAACAAATATGAATTTATGGAAATATCATCATCAAAATTGGCAAAGATTTTCAAAGAGAACAGAAGGCATCCAGAAATTCTTTCCCTGAGTCCTAGCATGAAAGAAAAATTCTAAATGAGTTTTAGTTATCAGATTGTTTTATCTAGGTATGCATTAGCTGACAAAAATATTCAGAGTGGCTTCTCTTTTGACCTGGTTGTCTCCTAGAGGAGAGCATATAACGTACTTTAAAGACAGGCTAATTCTATTTTTAAAAAAGAGGAAGGGAAGGTAAAAGAGGAGCACCAGTTAGAAGTAAAATAACTGTATAAGAAAAAGGTTGACTCTTGATAAAAACAGCTTAAGAGATTATTTCTATGTTATACCAGAAGAAAGCTAAACAGATGGATCTGAAAGCTAAACAGACTGATCTACTTTGAGCCAATGATTTTTACAACTCAGCCATGACCATTCCAATAAAGTTAAGCTGTTCTCTTATATTTTGCAAGACGTTAAGGATTTCTGGGAACAGTAGTCAAAGTCTCAAAAACAACTTCTGAAGTTGTACTCACACAATTCTTCAGACACCTGTTTTTCCATGCAAAAACATCCTGTCATAACATAGGACAGTTAATGCCTTGAAACAAAAGATGGCTGTATACAAATACTGCATAGATAATGTTAAACATACAAATGCAGGTCATGTTTGTAAAGCAAAGAAATCCTCTTAAATCTGTGCAAGGGGCCCTAGAGAATATCCAGACCCAAAGTGACCACCCTTTCCAACCTCATTTTCACCTCCAAATGAGCTTATCAGTGTGCCTTAGCCAATGTGCAGTCACAGACTGCATCCTAGCAGCAGCCAGTTTCCCTGGGACGGGAGGGAAAGTAGGATGCCTACAGGGAAGAGCAGCTCAGAGGGAGTTAGAGAGTGGCACTTGCAAAAAACCTTTACTTCGTTCAGTGCCAAGTGGCACCATCCAATTGAAGACATTTTTGCCCCACACTTCAGTCCTTGGCAAATAGCACGAAAGACTTGCTGACACCATTTCTCTCTAGCAACCGTGTCTCTTACGTCTTCTTAATGGAAATGAAGGCTTCTAACAGACCCTCAGGTTGCTTGCAGCACAAACTGAGTTCTAGACCCTTCTGAAACTTTAATTTGACTTTTTCCAACGACCACACTTCCTGATAGCATAATAGTAGTCCCATGACCAGTATTGTTGAAATCAATAGGAAGTACTCAGAGGCAGAGGTCATCTTGCATAAGCTGCTTGGTAAGAACCAGAACTTTGCACAAGAATTCAAGAAAATCAGTAGCTCTCACAGTAACATCTTTGGACAACATTTTTCCTCTGCATTGCTGTTTCATGCTGCAATGGTAATGGAAAAGGAAATGAAAGTGGCATATGATACGTGAAGATGGACCTTTGTTGACATACTTCTTTAAACTCAGGTCACTATTCTGCGGAGTGTAACATTTCCCATTTAGAATTTCTTACATCTATTTTGCTTCCTCACCCAAAAATTTTTAACAAGTTTTGTAATCCACCTCATTAACTAGTCAGACAGAAATATGCATGCAACAGAAATAAGTGGTCTCACATTTAGCTGTGCCAGGGATAGGCTTTAACCATGCATGCATCTATAAAAAGATGTATTTTTGATTGATAATGTGAGTTTTACACATACCTTGTGTTATCCTTGTGTGTTCCTGAGGAACAAAGCTGAACAAGATGCTTGATGTGTTTGTTATTCTCTAACAAGAGACAGAGTAGGGGTAATAATATTTAACAGACAAAAATGGGGGAAATGAGGGTCTCTGAGGAATGTTTAATGTTTCAAAAAACTTATAACACTTTATCAGTTAAGACACTATGCACATTAAACAAGTATATTGTAAATTGATGAATTAATGAATGGTAACAGAGACACTAGTCCACTGTTCCACCCAGAATGTTTCATTTGCAGTTTGGAGTGCCTTTTTTTTTCCTTTTTTTTTTTTTTTCTCCGGAAGAGTGCTGGGGGTGTGGGTGTTTTTAATACAAAAATCAGGTATTCATGCCTATGCAGTAAGATGACCTAAACTGTACTGGGTTTAGACAAGTGCTCAAAGAGATTTTATATAAACTTCAGAGGAAGAGAATATTCTTAGGTGGATTAAATTGTCCTTGCACTATGCAGCAAATAATTTTTAAAGGAGACCATAAAAAAGTTATAGTATTTTTTTAATATTAAGATTTAAGAAGTATTTTAGATCCTACAGCAAAGTTGCTGTGTATAATCCTACCCCTTCTATGCACCAGTGCACAGTAGGTTCTTAAAATCAAAAAAACCCTCTACTTGGTTTAAGAAAGAGTGGATATTTGTAATGCTATATCAACAATCAGATCTGCTCAGTTAGCATTACTGTAAATTCTACTTTCAGCTGCCAGTAGCTTGGCAATTAGAGTTTCCTGCTTTATTGTTAAACACTGCAATTGAACTCTGCTGCTTTTCATTTGTGATCCAGCTTGGGATGTCAGCTGACACTGAAATGAATGTCCTAACCTCCGATTCAGTGGCTTAAAGGATATCTCCTCAACATTCACTGCCAAAATGAAATCCAGAAATTATTATACAGCAGCAGTAAACAGGGCCTGTTTTTGCAGGCACCCATTTGTAAAAAAGCAAGCATGACAGCTGGGAATTACAGTTAAATGTGCTTTTTGTATCCACACTGAAAAGCAGAATATTAAAAGTAATGTAGCTGTATTTGTAAGGAAGCACTTAAGTGATATCTTAGCAGCTCTGCATTAATACTTGTAATAATTCCTTAAAGAAGTAACTTCGTAACAGGGTACACTAAGTCAGATTTTTCAATGGAGTTAGATAAAAAATAAATACCTTCAAAAATTATAGGTGGAAGATCTCCACTCTTCTGTCACTTCCAGACAGAAGATGACCACTGAAAAGCAAAAGTATCTCAGAGCATATCCCAATTCTAAATGTATTTTTCATTAAACTCCAGACTAGAGATAATTCATGAAAATCTTCACCTACCTTTTTCTTTGAATAACACTAGGGGTAGAATAGGAAGGCTGAGGAAATACAGAGAGATCTGCTTCCATGTAAAGTGTTACTTTGGAAAGATTGAACAGGTAATTCTGAAATGAAAGAGATTATTCATGCTGCCTTGCTGCCCTAACACACCTTTCAGCCTCAAGTTCTTTCAGGTTTATTGAGGAATCAGAATACATCACAAAGCAGTTAGGTTTTATACTGGTTAGACTGTTTTTGCACAGTTCAGCACTGTGCTGTGATGTAATGAAAATTTCTATACATTTGTTTGCCAAGCTTTTCCTCTGAAGAAAGTCTATCATAGACTGCAGATACAACTTTATTTGGTATCTCATTACTTAGAGTGTTAACCTCCATGACCAGAATTTTACTTTGTGTTTACAAGTAAACATTACCAGTACCTTCTACTCCATCCCACAGCCCCTTTTGGAGATGGGTCAACACGTGTGGGAACTGCAGATGCAGAACTGAACCATCCCAGTACTGCATTTACTACTGAGCAAGCACACCTAGCACACACTAAGTACATCATATTGATATCCCTGACTTTCAAAAAATAGGTATTGCTTGCATTAAAACTTAAGCAAATAATTATTTTAAATATTAAATCTTTGTTTCAGTTTGGGAGGGAAAAAAAAAAGAAAAAGAAGGGGAAAATACTTCTCTGTAGAACCAAAAAAAACACAAAGCCAAAATAAACAAGCAAAAAAAAAAAAAAAAAAAAAACAAAAAAAAAAACCAAAAAAAAAAAACCCAAAAAAAAAACCCCAAAAACAAAAACCCAAAAAAAACCCCACACACTCAATACCATCTGGAAATTCTGAAGTTTTGCGGGATGCAATACGAGCATAAAATGGACAAGATTAATGATCTGGGATAAAGTGGCTAAAAACCTCAGCATTCTGTATTCTGGTACAGTCTCAGTTATCTGAGCATCAGCTATTCCTAATTCCCTTCTCTCCCCCAAGTCTGAATCACATCCTCTGACATGTACTGAAGTACATTAACAGTGACATGGTTTATTTGAAACCTCTCTTATTCAAACAGATTTGGGATCCAAACGATTGTAATAACTGAGTTTCCATGCCATGGTAGCCAGGCTCTGGCTCAATGCCACTGTATCTCAGCCAGTCACTCATGTGCAACACTCAGCAGTCTTTGCTTCTTTGCACCATTCCAGTCCCAAAAAACCCTATAAAGCACTCTGACGATCACTTGCTATTTTTTGCAAGTATTGTTTTGCTCTTGAAGTTATCCTAATTTCTAAGGATAGCTTTATAATGAGATTTCACAGACAGATAATGAACTAAAGTTAACAGAGAGGCAAAAACCAGCACATTTTCTCAAGCTTGTAAGAATACCATGTCAGAGGTGGAAAAATATTTCTGACAAGGAATTCGTCTCATTTAGAAAATACTGCCTAGATAATTAAAATTGGAAGAAGTCACAGAATTAGGCAGCAAGGAGAAGGGTTTTATTCCTTTTTTCTATATTAAGATTTTGATTATTAAGACTGGATTAAGATATTATTACTGGATAACTAACCAACCTTTTAAAATATCAGCACTGCTCAAGAATAGTCTTGTTCCAAAATGTGAGCATGAAGACTTTAACCATCAAATAACTGATCTGTTCACAGGTCAATTGTTGTCATTATTTTGTGTTTGGCATCCAAATAAATAAATTTGAATAATGCAGCATGAAGTTGCATGAAAAATAGTTACCACATACTATTTAAAATAAATTATATTGTGAGGTTATTACTGGGAAACACAATGGAGGATGAAGAAAAAAACTGGTGTTAACACACCAGTCCTTGAACGACGTGAATTTGTGCAGACCTGTTAAGAGCCACGCTGAAATAAAAGCAAGGACAACGTGCTCAAGTGGCATAAAAATCAATTTTGGAGGTTCAGAAAGGGAGATAAAATGTTGAAATCCATCTCAGATCATGCTGAGAAGGCATCAGCCAAATAGTAAATGTAATAACAACTTCTGCATCCTGGAGAGACAGAAATTGCTTCTTCAAAATACATATGTGAAAATTTATGTTTCATATGTATAGATGGAAAGTTAAAGTGGTAGCTAGAAGCCAAGAATTACAGAGGAACAAAATACCACAAAGTTACAGTTTTGTCTCTTCTTCTGATTCCCTCATAGAGTTCTCCCCTCCAAAAGAGAGGGCAAAACTGACTCACAAAGCTTCATAAAAAAATAAGTTTCAGGCTTTAAAGTCATTCTGCATTAGAATTTATGTGTTATAGTCATTAACTTTTGCATCCATTCAGAGTTCAGGAGTGAAACACTTCCTTAATATTCTGTGTTTATAATTTTGAGGCAGTTAGGCAGCAGCCCCTTGTCCTCAGGGCGAAGGTGCCTGTGGCTTGGGGTGTCCCCTCGGCTCCCAGAGCAGCAGTCCCTGTGAAGCTGCCAACAGCAGCAGCTCATGTGAAGGCCACTTGGCCTTTCTCTCTGTCATTGCAGAATTCCAGGTCAAACACAGTTTTGGCAGTAGGTGCGTGTGTGTGCTCATCCTCTGTGGCTCATTCCTCCGCCACAGGGAAGAAAGATTCTGGTGTGTGCTGCTTGGTTGGGCCCAGCCTTGGCTCATCCAGGGCTGCCAAGAAGTGGCCCAGTGAACTTCAGGAGCTACAGTGTGACTGGTGGGAAGTTTTAAGAAGATCCATCAGAAGCAAAATAATTAAGAAGGAAAAGGCCACCCTTTGAGGAGGTCTAGTGTTTACAAGTAGCACAAGGATACGGTGCCAAGTTCTTTTCCTACCAAAGTCTGCCTTAAGTAGAGATACAAGAGCTGAGTTGGTTTTTTCTTCACATACATGAGATAAAAAAATGAAGGACACACCAAGTCTTGCCTTCCTTGCAAGGAGCAGTTCTGGCAGCACATGCTGTCCCTGGATGCATTTCCTTTGTGTGTATTGCTATACTGTTGTTGTAGGCAAAAATCACAGTGAAATGAAACTGATGGCTCTTAACACAGAGTCAAACACTTCGGCACCTGTATGCTGTGACACAGTCTGGCTGCAAGTGTTTAGGTCCTACTGATGGAGAAGTGGAGCCATCAAATAAGAGGGAGAAGGGGCACTCTGACCCACCTGCTGCAACCCAACAGACTGCTGCTCCCGTGCTTCAGGAAGAGAATTGTAAAATATGTCAGGCATTTTGATTGCACAGCAAGCAATCCGAAGTCCTTTGTTGCCTTCTGCTTGTGTACTGGGTTTAGCAAGTTAAAAACCAACACCAGCAGCAAGCCTTTCACCCAGTCAGGGAGAGGCACATGACAACGCAGGACCCCCAACAGTAATCAAGTTGCTGGCAAATTATATTTAATTTTTTTTCTATATTAGCATGGAATGTACTTCAGCATCCAACTATTCTTCTAGCTATACCCCCACTGATAAGAATGCAACTATCACATCTTAAGAGAACGTCATGAGCCTCAAATAAAAAAAAAAGCAGAGAAGTCTGCCTTAAGCTTACTTATCAACAGCTAGCACCACAAGGTAACAAAACCCCGCTATTCTCATAAAAGTATGGGGGACAGAAGATGCCATCAGTGTTAGAATCATTGAAGAAGTGATGGACTAAGACACAAACATTTAGATATTTCAACAAACTCAATATATTGTTTGGTTTAAATACAGCTTAATCTCTAAAAATACAAACACATAGATAAGTCTTTCCCATCAGTAAGTTATTTTATCATAAACTTGAGTGACATAGATGTCCTTAAAAATTAGTCACAAAGGGGAGTCCTTCCCAACATTAAGACCTGGGCTCCCAGTATTGCAGCTATCAGAACTGATGCTTAAAATCCCCTCTCAAATGAGGGATTTCCACCACAACACACTTTCAAGAAAAGTCTGTGTTTGAATTTCCTTTTTTTTTTTTTTCCTACTTCAGTATTTTAGGTTTGGTCCTATGCAATTCTCTGAGCATTTTGGCATCATGTGCGTCTCAGAAAACATCTCCATATAAGGGAATTTACTCAAGCAACATAGGGAAAACACAGAACACAGATATCAGATAATAATTCCATCAAGGCTGAATTTGGCCCCATGATTCAGTTTGTGGTATTTGAAAGAAGTCTCTGTACTTAGTTTTTCCAGATGTTGATTTTAAGACACTTGCAAGCTACTTTAAGGTAGAATTAATGACTGTTGAGAAAATGCTGTCTTCTGTAGTCTGGTACAGAGGAAAGAGGAGTGGGCTATGAACACCTCTTAGTGCCTGTAATTGTTCTACGAGGCAAGAGGATCTCTCATGGGATGACAATGGTCTGGTAAAGCAGTGGAGAGGCAATACAGCACACGTACAGCATGGCATGTTTAATCAAAGTACCAACAGCAATGCTGCGTGCCCGCAGAACGCTCCAAAGTAATTAGTAGTATGAGCACAGCATTGTTTTAAAGTAGATATTTGAGCTAACATATGAATGAACATTATACCATCTTACCTAGGACATGCATTATTTTGAAAAGTAATCCTAATAAATGAAAGATTAGGAACAGCTTTGGGTAGTACTAAGGCTCTTCTGTAGAGTCCTTATTTTGCAGTTTCAATGCTATTGCTAATGCTTGGTCTTAATCGTCAGTTAGATTCAAGTCTTACTGGAGTCACAAGTTGTATTTATCCTACAGCAATTTTAATAACTTTAGTCACGTAAGTTAATTAGGCTAGAACATTACTGAGTGTTGGTGTCACTACCACCCTGGGACAGGCCGTTTCACAACACTGGGAGTAGTTATCACACTGACATTGCAGCCTGAGAAAAACTCCCCCAAATTCAAGAGAATTGCAAAAGGTAGCTCCTTGCCTCTTAGCTGAGGCACATCAAAGGGGGAGCGTGCAGGACGGCCTTCCTTTGGCCTCACCAGGTCAGGACACTCACCCACGAGTATTCTTTTTTTCCTAATCCTTAGGCAACAACACAGTTGTAACTCAGAAATCCTAGAGTATCCTTCCCCTTCCTAAAGCACCGGGCTCTTGGCCAACACTGCCTTTAGCCAGCTCCCCCCCAGTTACCTGCAGGCCAGCAAGCTCCATTGGCAGCAGCACAGCGTGGGACCCCTCCTCCCCTGAGGTACCTCCTGCCTGTAGCTAGGCAGCACAGCTCCTGCTTGGATTTCTCCCTGCACTCCAGTACTTTCAGGCTCTGTAGCTCCCATCTCCCACCTCCCACCCAGGAACCTACTCCTCTGCTCCAGGCAAAAATCACACCCATGACCACAAACACACACAGTGGTGTATTTCTTCATCTGCTTCTACCCAGCCCCATGGCTGGTACCATCATTCTCCCCACTTCAGAACACTATTCCTCTCCCTCAGACCAGCCACACCACTCAGCAAAGCATTCCTCCTTCCCTTGTACATCACCCTTTAGAGCTCAACCTGGCAAATTATCTTCCTGTATGCAGTTTAGCTCTCCCAAACCAACTCCCTTTATCCTTCAGGGAAATCATCCCACTCCTCCTCAGCTGAGCCAGCTGATTAAACCAAGGCCCTTTATCAGGATCAGATGGGTAGGAAGGAGACAGTGCTCCACCTCAGAGATGGCTAGGCTTGACTCCACAAGTAGGACTCAACAATCTGCCCCCTGCACATCTTCAGCCACTGAGCAGAACTCAGAAATCAAATGTGTTTTTGAAAGTTTGATTGAGCCACATTAATTCTATAGATTATGGTGGAATTACACACGGAATAATTTAAACTCAGAGAGTTTAACTGGACTACACATATGCTTATAATAATTCATGTGCAAGAATATTTGTAAGATTATGGTCCACGTTTCCAAGAAAACAGACGTAGTCTCTTCAGAGCTTTTTTCTCTAGTTTCCAGCTGAAGTCATCAGTGCGTGTTTATGATATTACATGTGGTGGCTGAAGAAGTTATTACAATGTCACAAAGAGGATTATGATTTCAGGTGGGGAATAATTCTTGTACAAATCCTCTTTCCATACAAACAGCCTTAGTAATAAGAAATGTGGAAAAATAGGGCAAAGATAAGAGATTTACCCATAATGAGCCAGATTGCCCAGTATGCTGCAGCTGTTTTGTAGCGCACTGATGGGCTTAAATTTGCTTTGTGTTGTCAGAGAATGTGTTTTTAACTACACTCAAATATTTCTTGTACAACCTCTTCCCCCAGGGTGTGAGCATATTACTGATCACAGAATAAAAGGCAGCAATCACCCCAAAAGATTGGTAGTTTTCTAATCAGACGTTCAGTATCAGCATAAAAACAACAAATGGTATTTGTGCCTTGCTCAGATGAGGTATAACCCCCACAAACTACAGGATTTATTTGAGGATAATTTAAACCTAATTGTACAGCAAGAAAATGGTAGGCCATGTTTTTGTCTGCTACTAATCAGGACCATTTTATTCCAAAATTGATGAAACATATAATTTATGGAGCTGAGAAATTCATACCAACTGCAAATGTCTCAAACTTCCCAAGCCACTGTGTATTGCAGCAAAAATGATTGAGAGCATTAACAAACAGTGTCCTGATCCAACATTACTTAAGTCAATGGAAACATTTCCAAGGACTTTAGAGGATGTTGAATCTAGCCCTAAATCACATGTTCTCTGAGGTCATGAAAGATGAGTTTAACCCAACATGAATGTCTAAAAACTAATGAACTTCCATTATGTTTACGTGAACTGCCATTCGCCTCACCCCATTCTTCAGTTTCCTGCCTCTGTTGCAGAGTTTCCTTTTCCCAATGGGTTCTTTAGGCAGTTCTGCTTCCTTTAATTAGGAACAGCCCTGGCTGTTTTCCTTAGAGGCAGTGCAGTGGAGAAGCGGTTTGAGTTGAGCTGATCCACAGCACCACAGTATGAACCTCCGGGCTGCCCTGCGAGTTCCTCAGGACTGTTACAGCCCCACCACAAGTCTTCTGAAAGAAGCCCGTTTGTTTCAGCTGGAGTTAGACCACTTAGCCCTGATATTTTGCTATGAAATTGAAGCACAGACCTGTTCTCTCTGTAGATACCAAGTAGGTGGCTAAGTGGACCACAGCTCCAGCAGCCAGCCTTACAGCCCGCTGTGCCTTATCCAACTAGTCCTACCAGCAGACCATCTTAGGATATTTATTTTCAAATTTGTTAAAATTTAACCGTATTTGAATGGTTACTTTAACACTGAAGGAAACACACTGCTGCATTTTCTGGTCTGGACTTCACTCAATGGACCAAGTGTTCACTGTGTACTCGCTTTCCAGAGCGGCTTCAGTGCCGAAGCCAGCCGTGGTCCACCGCTGGCTCCCAGGAACGAGCGCTCCCTGGGCTGGATCCGGTGTAATCCCGCTGGTATGCCCAGCACGCAAAGCTCGCGTGTGCCCTGTGCCTTCCACGGAGAGACGGGACTCCCACGGCTCCCCAGCGGCCACTAACACAGCGCAGCGCTGTCCTTCAGTGCCTTAGCGCCGTAGGGAAGGGGGTGACCCGCACCAAACTTCGGAGGTGCTGGCTCCCGCAGGATCCGTGCCCAGGAGCACATGGTGCAGAGGAACTATGAGATCGCGAGGGGCATTAGCCCGTCGTCCTGCTGCATTTCAGTCTCGCTTCGACGATTTGTGCACGTCTTTCCTCCCTCTTGCTCCGTCTCCCAGCGTTGTTCCAAGTTTCCTGATATTCTGTAACCTTTTCAAGGAATTTCACAAGCAGCTCAAGCCACAGCACAGCGCATGAGAGAGGTTTGCATGAGCGGCCGAGCGTTTCCCCAGCATCCAGCCCTGCCCGCCGCGGCCGGTCCCACTCTGCCCGGGCTCCCCGAGCCCTTCTCTCCGGCGGCGGTCCCGCACCGCCCGGGAAGGGCCCGAGGGCAAGCATCGCCCCCAACGCAGAGCCACCGCCGTTCTCCCGGCTTCCCTGTCCTCACTGCCGTCATCCCGGTCCGGCGGGGGCTTCCCACCGCATGCGGCAGTCCGGAGGC
>VZRQ01003875.1:1295672-1362837 GCA_013397975.1 Machaerirhynchus nigripectus | reverse complement strand
GTGCGCGGCTTTGCTGAGGTTCTTCTCGTATTCTCAGGAACAAAAGGTGTCTCATGTTGTCCTGTTACAGTGGCTGCTACCTCGCAGCGAACAATTACCTGATAAGAGGAAAAACCTTCGCAATAAAAATTACACCGCTAAACAAGTGGGGATAAGTTGGTGTTCAGTGTCTTTATTCACAAGCTTAAAATCTAAACGTGGTTATTTAATAACCGGTTGTTTCACACGCATGTCTGGTTTCAGGCTTCAGCAGATCCCCAAATCCTGTTTTACTTGTAGCTGAGTAGAAAGGAGAGCAGGGAGAAAAGTAGTTACTTTAAACATTGTAATTTATGCTTTACAAAATAACACTTTGCCTTTTTTTTTTCTTTATTGGCTTTCCCAGGATGGTTGTGGGTTCTGCTGCAAAGTTTGATGACATCATGTAACCAAATGTCTTCCAGAGCGGTTGCTTCCAGCATCTAAACTTAGTGATTTATCTACACCATTACACACTGAAAAAAACCCCAAAAACAACCCAAACCTAAAAAAAGACTAAAACCTGTTCTGTATTATTGCATGTGAATCAGGAAGAAAGTAGATGCTCTTCTACTTTAAAAATTATTGACAAAATTATGTATGTTTAACAGTGATCCCTTAATGGGGACAAGATGGGAAGTTCTTTGTTCTTTCTTCCAGTTTCTTATTGCCATCAGCTTCCCTAGGCCCTCCTGAGGAACTGTTTCAAGCCTGTGCATTAGCAGAGGGTTTGAAACTGGTGTATTTCACACCTTTATGCAAAAGGGCCTTCTTCATCTTGCCGAGTTTTGTTTCGCTCACATTCTCTGCCTTCAATGCAAATACTGCAGAGGGATGGATGTTTTGGGGCCGCTCCAGTTTACTTGTTTGCAGGTTTCTGCTGCACTCTTTGGAAATGTCAGTGCAGCAGTGCCATAGAAAAGAATTCAAGTGCACCAAAGAGGAATGAACTCATCTCCTTTCAAAAAACCCAAGCAAACAAAAAAGCCTCCCATGAACAACAAAAACTCCAGAAGAGATGTAGCCTTGAGCTTTTAGAATGTTGTTCTCACTGTAAGAGATCAAATTTCAAAGCAGTTGTGTTATATACAGATATATTGTGTACCTCCAATCTAGTGTCTTGCATGTGTTCAGGGGTTAGATGTGTGTCTGTTCATCTGTATAATTGTTGAGGATCAGCGGATCGTGTCTCTGTAAAGAAATTCCTTTTTCCAGATTTTTCTGACTCATGAAGATTTGAAGAATTAGTTTCCTACTCTCGAAGGATCAGTTTTTGCTACTGATTATAATCACGCTTTCTAAAATACTGGCCTTTGTGCAAACTACTGTGTTACGGGTTTTTTAATGTGCTGTGGGGGTGATGTTTGTAAGTAGCTGTAGTACCTCCCTGCTTGAATGATAGTTAGTGTTAGATACCCTTGTTTGAAATTTTCAGTGCTGATCCCCAAGCAAGGTTTTTCTGCAGGAAACAGACAGCTTCACAGCTATGCTGCCTGACGGTCCAGCTGTGCTGGATAAAAAACCCCTTTGGTTTTGGTTTTTATTCTTTATTTTCTCATTTGACATTGTATTAGTGTTCAGAGAGACCTTTTGTTTGCTGTGGTATTTGAATAGATGAATATAACATGTCCTGATACTTTTAAAGAATTTTATTTAATTAAGGTTCAGGATTCAGTCTCTAAGCTTAAAATCTATGAGAAATTCCGCATTTAGGGCTTTCTTTCTTTCTTTTTTTCTTTCTTTTTTTTTTCTTTTTGTCCTTTTGAGGCTCCACCCTTCTCTTGTTTTGCTCCTTACCTTAGTTCACACCAATATGGTGTCTGGTCTCTGTTAGGGATCTCTTTTCCTCATTCCTACAAAGAAAGCATGGAGTTTGTGTACTGGTTCCCAGCTGTAAGGAAACTTGTCTGCATGAGAAATGTGTAGGTAGTCAAACTACTGTAATCCCTTTGAAGCTGATTCCCTGTTTACTTGAGATCACAGCAGATATTTGATCCAAAACAAGTATTCAGTGGGGAGCCCTTTAAACTGATTGAAATGGATGGTTTCCTCTGCAGGCAAGAAACAATTTTCTTCTTGAGCAATGGGGGAGTTTCTGCAGTACATGAGGTTGACATAGCATGAGATGATGATGCAATTAGATAAAGCTGCAAACTCGTTTTTATATTTGTCTCTGATTTATGCTCCATTGTCTCGCTGCAGAAGGTGTGGAGCAAACAGGAACATTGGGCAGCAGGAGGAGAGGTTCCAGTTCATTCAGCTGCTTCCTAGTGACTCCACCCTTCCCATGGAAATGTTATTTGTACGGGGCAGGCATTTATCTTCTCCCTCCTCTTATGTTTGATACAATGCCAGTTTCATCTTCATAAGAAAGTAAGGGTGGGCAGGAGTATGGTTTGTGTGGGGAGTTAAATTTTGCATAGCATTTATTGCATGTCCCTGGCTTTCCTTCTGAGCCATCCCTGTGTCAGGAAACTCACTGGTCAGTACCATTTTCCAAACTTTTTAAAAGCAGCAGAGTAACTGAGGTGTGTTATCCCAGCCCTGCAGCTGCCACCCTGAAAGGTCAAGCCCTAGCAAGATGGAAGAGGAAGGGAAACAAACTTTAAAGTGAAGGCTGTTAAGACAAGTGAAGCCTGTAAACAAAATATCTCCCTATTTTGCAAGTGTGCAGGAGGGCAGTAGAGTTTCCTGCTTTCCTTCTTGAGGGCAAATACAGATTAATGAAAAGAATTTAACTCTGTGGTGAATAATGCAAACCAGTCCTAGGTATGATTATTGTATTCCTCTTGAAACTGCTGAGGAGAAAATTCTTGTCCTCTATTTTACCTGCTACAGGCCAAATAAGCAGATTTAATTGCTTACTCCAGAAATTACTTTTTTTCTTTTAAAAATATTTTTATCTGGGAGCCAGATCAAATCATTAACTTTCAGATTTTTAAATTAGTGATTTAATAGTGAGATAAGTTTTGGCTGTCTGTGGTTCCGCTGTTAGGCACTCTCCTTCCTCTTTCTCACCCCTCCTTTCAGAACAGAAAAATACCCTTTTCCATTCTTAAAATGCAACTCTTCCTACTATATATTTGCTTTACCATTCCACGCTTCCTCTAGACCATTTTCCTTTAACAAACCTTTAGGTTTGTTCACCAAATTTTATGAACCCTCGGTAAGAATGTTTGCTGCTGATAAAAGTGCATTTCTATTAATGGTGTCTGAAATGATGTAATAAAAATTGAGACTACTGGATAAAGGCAGTAAAAATTTAGGCTTTGAGAGCAGAGGACAATATCTTCTGTCATCATATGTGGCAGTATAAGATCTCTGTGTTCCTTTTCTCTTGCACATAGACATCTATGTAACTTTTAAAGTAATATATTTTATTTAAAAGTTTTGAATTAAATTCAGATGTTTAGTTTAAAATAAAATCAGCCTGCATGACCATTTGCATTATACAAATCTTCATTTTGTTGCATAGGGAATAAATAAAAAATCTAATATTTTGGTGCTCTTAGAAATATTGTAATAGAAATATATACTGAAAAGGGAATTTCAGAGGAAATAGCAGAAGAATTTATAGGAGCAAGCATTAACCTTCAGTTTGCTCCAGTTAATTCATGGTTTCTGATAGTAGATCATGGCTCTTGAAGTTAACATTTCCTAGCTAAATATCAGTTTCACTGTGAAAAGCACTAAAACTTTTCTCTGTGTCAATTTTTGTATTTTTTTCAAAGAACTGTGACTTTCTTCCAGCTGGATCTATGCATCGGTAACAGATCTACAGTTCAAGTGAACTTCATAACTTTGTACTTAATGGTACAGTTTTGATAATTGAGTCAACAGCAAAACTGTCCATGAAACATAAATATGACAGTGGAATAATTCCATAGCTAAACCTACAATTGATCAATGTTTGGCACAATAATTATGTGCATCACTTAAAAACACATGGGTGATACAATAAATGAAACCATCTATTTTGTCCGTTAGTCTTAAGATATATTTCTTAAATGTATCAGCAACCAAAGAGAATTCTTCTATTTGTTTTCCATTTCTCTGCTGGTTACTTGTTTCTGATGCTTAGTTTTACTTTGACTGACAGGGTTAAATTTCAGTTACTTGCATTCAACAACACTTACTTGAACATGGTCCTGCTGCCCTCCACTTCCAAATCATGCTGTGTTCCTTTTCAAGACGCCTCTTGCACTTCTGAGAACATGTTTGCCACCTCAATTGCTGAAACATGAGTTTAGTCTCTTGCTGGAAATTTTGCAGAGGATTTTTTTTTCTTTGAAACCCAGTGAATCACTGGCTTTATTAAGCTGTAGTAACCTATTAATTTGTATTCTCCTAGTGTTAGATCCTGTGTGAGAAGAGTTCTCATACTGACTGAGAGTTGGTATTAATGTAGATTAATCAGATTTTTTTGTTGTTGTTGTTAAACAAGGAAGATAATCCAGCAGTGGAGAATCTTATCTACCGTGTTTCCACTCATCTTCATCCTTTACTGTCTATCTCAGTGTGTCTACTCTACCTTAATGTGTCTAATCCATTTTCTACTTTCACTCTTACAATCTCAGGACAAGTCTGTTCTCTTAGGCATGATCAAGTGTAAGTTTCCAATTCTGTGGCTACTTCAATAGAAGTATTAATACTACAGCAGTAATGAGAGGGGCAGACTGATGCCGATGGAACCTATGTAGCATTGGGTTGATAGTTCATAGCAAGGATACATCTCTTTATACAACGAGCAGAAGCACGTGATTTGCCATGGAAACACTTCTCTTGCCAGCAGCTTGGATGTTAGCACTCATGCCTGTTCTGCACGCTTGCCCAAGCCCACAAACAACGAGACTTGCCTTCGGGAGCCCTCTCACAACCCCACCTGGTACATGTGCCCGGTACCCAGTGTCACAGCTCAGGATCCCCAGAGCAGATTAAACACGTGTGAAAGTGGCTGCTTCAGGGACATCTGGCAGTTGTTGCTGTAAACCACTGACACAGGAGTTAACTTCCTTTGCCCAATGGTTTCAATCCCCAGTAAATTTTGACACTTCATTGCAAAGCTGGTAGTTGTCTTTTGGAGGCCTCAGACCTGAGGCATGGAGCAGCGCAGTGCTTGAACTGTGGGGCAGGTGTCCCTGCCTGTGTTAAGCCCTGAGTGAGGGGTGTCATTTCCAGTTCTGCCTCTCAGCTTACACCGTTTTTTCTAGGAGGAAGGTGATGAATGGCATGGCATAGGCAGGATAAGCTCCTGCTGCCTCACGAACATCAAGGCAGAGGTGGAGCACCACAAGGATCTGCTCCTGTATGCGGGGACAGCACAGACAGAACTGCCAGTGCTGCACCAGCACGGGGCACAAGTAAATGAACAGTGAGGATATTTGCTGAAACTTTTGTTATGTTTAACCTTAGTAAGCACACTGTGTCTGCACTTTCAAATTTAAAGCATTTTCTGTGCCTGTATAAAGTGTATTACAGTGACCTTGTTTATGGTGGATTAATAAACTTCTAGTAAATCTTACACTGGTCATAGAAAATCATAGAACTTGCTAAGGTTGATTTTTAAGGATATGAGATAAGTATTGTGCATCCTTTGAATGCAAGCTCACAGTGTACCTCCTATGACTAGAACACTTCTGAAGAAAGCAAACAGAGCTTGACAGTCATGACAATTAAATGGGATTAGCAGCCTCAGAAAATAAAAACTATGATTTGCATTACAGTAATGCTTGCTTGTTTAAAATTTACAAATGAATGTGCTCTTTGTGTGGTTTCAGAGTTAGACTTAGTTTAAAATTTAGAGAAAAATACTGATTATAGTCCTGTGGCTGAGTCAATACCCATAAAAGATAGATGAATGCACACATTCTTGTGGGAGAGCAGCACATCACTGATTTTTGTATCACCTTGTCTTTTTTTGACATAACATTAATTTGGATGCTTTTTCTTGCCTGCAAATAGTTTATAATTTGCCTCACAGAATAAAGGATAGAAACTTCTTTGTACTCAGAATTGTTAGCTTCTGTAGCTGCATAACACGGTATACACTGGGCATCTGACACATCCTTTTAAGGCAAACTTTGTAGAGATTCCCATCCCCTATGGAACTGTACAGGAAAGGCCTTCAGTAAAAATGGGCTTGAGGCCAGGACACGTAGGGCAATTTGAAACAGATTTTTTCTAAGTGAGATCATGTGAAAATCCTTCTTTTTTTCTTTAAGAGAGACTCTTTTGCTTAAAAATGCTTTTTGTAAGTATCTGATTCTAAACAACTGTTAAGTTGTATAGCTATGTTCAGCAGCAAGTACTCTCTTTTGAGTAAATACATTTGGTTCTGCAGTAATGTCTCATAGTAACTTATGTCATTGTTTCTATTTAGTGGGGTTGAATTACAGTGTTTTTCTCAAAAACTGTTTTGACTTTCTTCAGGTGGGTGGTTCCATGTTTGGGACTTTGGTTTGTTGTTTTTTTAAGCCACAATNAAACCAGTTCAGATTTTATTAGATATTTAGAGGGGAAACAAACTTCTTGCTGCTTATAGAAAACTCTCTCTTACCCGAAGTTGATGCTATTCTGGGTGTATAACTGGCAAAGGCTGGCAGGCATTGGTGCCCGTGGAGGAGCTGGCAGTAAGGGAAGGCCATTGCAGCAAGGATGAAGTGCTGCTGTCACAGCCACGGTCTAGTGCCCTGCTTGGACTCCCCCCAAGGCCTTGCCCGGTCCCAGCAGCTGGGCCAAGCAGGCTTTAAGCCTTGGGAGCCTGAGCTTGCCCTGGTCACTGATACTCGCTTGCTCATGGAAACCAGACTTGAACCATTCAGTGCCTTTGCTGCTTCCCTTCCAAGACTCAACCTTGTCTTCTGGGGTCAACACAGGATTTTTCTTGCGGACTTTATTTAGGCAGACCTTTATACCGAGTAATTCTTAAGAGGTACAGTGAAGTGAAACAGTATGTGGCTTGTGCATACACACAGGATCTGAACACCAAGTGTTTTGCTAGGTTTGGGCAAAACCAAAATATTTCTGCACTTTCTCGCTGTTCTGAAAAGCTCGCATGAAGATGGAATCTGATCTACTGAAAATCCTAGCTGGCTGAATTATAGATGGATTCTAAACAAATCTTCTTGCCCTGCTTTGCATGTTTGCACCATAGCTCTTCCCAGGATAAAATTGGACGTTACTATTGTAAAAACCTTACTTTGCTTTTCTGCTAAGAAAGCTCTCCTGTTATATTGCTTTCCTGCTGATATTTTCACTGCTACAGCCTCTTATTTATAGACAGCATTATCTTAGTATCCCTGATTTTGCTTGAATAACAATAATTTAATTAAAAAGTATTCTTCTGTTGTCCCTAGTCAGTTGACTAAATACTAAAAGCCTTCACAGAAAAAGGTAAGGCATAAAATACACATGCATTTGGGAAGGGATTTGGTTATAGTTAAAAGTTCGTGGTGAAAAGCAGCTCCTACCTAGCTGCTGACATGGACCCCACCAGAGTATTTCCCTTCTGTGCTGAACATGGGCAGATCACAAAGTTAGAGCTCAGGCCAATACACACCAAGCAGAAGGATGTGTTGGAGCAGGACCTGTCCTGCAGCTACTTCTGCGATTCCCTCTGTGTGACCAGCCTGAGCTGCCACTGCTTTGGTTCACTTCACATCACTGCGGGGGATCAATTAGAAGTTCCATTATATATCATAATTGGAAGTCAATGCAGTGTTAAGTCAATGAAGCATGTGTAGTTCAGGCACGTATCTGGTGTGCTAAGACTAAATGCTCTGTGCTTCCATTTTGCAAGAGCTGTTCCCTTACCTTGCTGGCATTGTTGTATTAATCAAGCCCTATACAAGTAGAAAGTACAAGTAACTGTTGAAGAAAATAAAGACTAATGCTTTTTACTGTGGTCTGTCCTGATAGCAGCCTTTATCATTAATAAATGATGGTATGAAAATGTCTTAGATATGGAAAGCTACTTTATTTGAAAGAATCTAGCTGGTTTTAATAAAAAAGTAAACAAAGATTGTGAGATTAAATATTAGAGATAAAGCACTGGTCTTTGAATGGATAGAACAGTATTGGAACAAAACATAACTAACAAAGTTAGAGTTCAATCAGTGCACCCGAGCATTTTCTTCTACAGAACAATAATGGAACCTTCAATAATTGAGGATTGAGACCTCTCGCTGTCATTTGCAGCACAGCATTGCCCACATTCTGCTGGGTGGGTATTTCAAACCTACTGTCAGTTCAGGTGTGCAGCATAGTGACACCACAATTTGCCTTGTGGCATCCTGAGTTTTGGATGCAGTGTGTATGTGCATCTCCTACCCACCCCCAGCAGTGACAGCTGTTCTTTCTGCTTTTGTTGAATTGCTGAAAAACACTGTTTTGAAAGTTTTGCAGGGTATTGAATCAGAACCTGTTACTTTGGAGTTTGACGGTCTTTTCTACTTGCACACTTGTACTTTCTTCTTTACTCATAAACTCCAGTGTAGCAGGCTTGTGGCTTGATTTGTACATGACTAAAACTACGTTTTCATTAAATAAAAAGTTGAGCTAGAAGTTCATGTAATCATATATGTTGTCACTTCATCTTACTCTTCTTAGACTTTCTTCTTAAAGATGTATATTATTAGAAAATTAAATAAACAATTTCTACTGTGTTTATGGTCATCACCCCTTTTTAAACAAATAATCATTAAGACACTTTTTATGTGGTTAAAGCACAACTTGTCTGGGTGGCCAAATCCAAAATATTTTTGAATGTTTCCTGGATTGTAATCAACCTTGTGCATCACCTACTGAACTTTAATTGGTCAGAGATATACCTGGGAGGGGGTGAGGTGGAGGACCAGGAGCAGCAGATTATCACTGTCTTTCATTCTTTGTGCCAAGTTCATTCTTGCAATATTTTTGCTGGCATAAAGCAAAACCAGAGTATGAAGCTGTTGATAGACAAGGTCTTCTAAAACTTCGGGTGTGAAATCTGCACTTCTTTTGCTTCTGCTAAGAAAACTAGCAGTGGGGAAAATTACCTCAACCAGAAAAACATGCTATGCATGAATTGAAAGATCTTGATCTACTACCTTTATGAAAGATAAATCTAGGCAGCTCTTACTAGCTAGAAGCAGCTAAGGAAGTTCTCAAGAAATCATGTCTTTCACCTAAATTAAAAAAAAAAATCCAGACTGAATCATTATGTGCAAGGATGAAATGGTGGTAAGAATGAGAGGAATCTGTGTTTTCTTTATAAGTACCTATCACAGGCACCTCAGTGAGCCTGTTCAGCTAATGTGAGTTCATGGAGTTACATCGGTGCAGGCTGACAGGCAACCAAGTAGTGTCACTGCAGTGGTGGGAAACACTGAGCACTATTCAGTGGGAAATGCCTGTTACCTCAGGACCTGCCATGTCATCTGGTTGATTTCCCAGTCAAGCCTATGCCTGGCATCACAGCTGGCAGCAAGGAATCAAGTACCTGAGCTTACTGGGTGGGGGCAAATTAGAGCGATAAGAGCGGAGTCTTGAGGTTTGCCTTTGCAAAAAGTGCTGAGAAATTGCAGCATGGACTGTACCTCTGCTGGAGAGGCAGAAGGAATGTGCATTTTGAGTAACTTTTATAGCAGTGACAGAGTTCAGCTTTCTTTAGCCAACTTTTCTGAGAGGTGTGTTTGAGGTACCTGTTACCTGCTTGCTTCTGTACTTCTTGTAGTAAACCATAATTACTCTGATTTTGGTAAGTGAAGAGGGTTTGAACAGAAGAAAAAAGATGTGGAGAGAGACTCAGACTGGAATAATCAGATTCTGTAGTCCTATTTGGAAGGTAAATTTGAAAGACTTGTCAACATAGCTGGGCCTTGGGGTAGGGCTACCGAGTCATGATACAGTTTGCTTATAAAATTACATATTTAAAAGGCATTCTACTGGGGAGAAAAGTGAATAAGCTTGAAAGAATATTTAAATTCCTGGGTTTCTGTAGTAGCAATAGATAAGAAGAAAGACTGAGTGATCACTGATGTTACTGTTTCTGTTTGTGGGCTCCATCTAGGCTTTGAGAACTACTGTTCCACCAGAATTACAGTAACAGTTGTCTCAGGAGATGCTTCCTGGGTTACTACTGGAAAAACTAAATGGTTTTCAGATGCTTTGGAATTTTTTTCTGTTTATGCACCAGATTGTTCTGTATGGTTTTTTCCTTTGCCCCACAAAAGAAGATTAACTAGACATACCTGAGGTCTGTCAGGTCACCAGGATTTTCCATGCAGCACTCAGTGTGTTGTTTCAGGAGATGCTGCTGCTTGTGATGTCAGAGCCTGCCCGGATTTGCTGTGTCATATCAGTCATACTGGTGGTGGGTTTCAAAGCAAGGAGAATTAAGTTCCCATCAGGGACTAACAGGCTTTTGTCCCTTGGGTTGGATCAGCTGTGTCTTAGCTGAGAAGAAATTTCATATCCCAGTGGTTTTTTGAAACAAGAACCAGCAGTGATTCAAAATAATAGGTAGTGAATACTACTGGAACCATGTTCTGTGAAGAAATATAAACAGTTCAGCAATATACAGACTAAATAGAGCAAAGGAACTCGATACCAAAAAGTATGGTGGGGTGACCAGGTGCTACAGTTGACAGTGGAAGCTGATGACTAAGGAGAATTGGAATTAAAAGCCAGAAAATTGTGACTATGACAAAACATGATAAGAGCAAGAAGTGCAAGAAAAACTGAGAATGTTTGAATAAGTGAGGGCGTTGCAGTAGCTGCTTGAGAACAAGAGGGAACCAGCATTCAGTCCAAGGGCAGGCATGTGTCCAAGTTGTTGGTGCACTCTGGGGGAAGAGATGGTAGCACTGGCTTCTTGAATAGCTTGCCAAATGTCCAAGTCCTACTGGACAGCCAGGGAGTAGAACACTCAGTTCTTCCAGCCAGCTGATCTGGCAACAAGCACTATGCATGACTACAGGTATCTGTACTTGTAAGATGACTTGGAAACTTTGAGGCATGGTTTGTTCTCACTTCACAGAGTTTAAACTCATGCCTATGGGAAGAGTGCCAGGAATTTTGGATTAATGCTCATCCATCTCTCTTTAAAGATTGTAGCCTAAATTTTGATTTACAGAGAAAACAGTGAGATGTTGGCAGGGTATCAGTTACGCTAAACATAAAAAAAAAAAAAAAAAAAAAAAAGCTGTTGAATATTAACCAAAATGGATACAGCTGTAAAATTGTTGTGCTAAGTAGCATATTGGGATATAGTGAGATCTTTCAGTGTTAATGTTAATGCAGTGTTCTCTGCCTTTCTGTACAACAGTCCATAATGACAGAAAAAAAAGCATGTTCAATTACCAGGGCATACTGAATGGTGGCTTTGAGGTTTTGAAGTACTTTTCCCTTTGGTTTTCATCTGGATTGTCACATTCCCTTTACATTTAGGTTTCTAGTGCACAAATATGCCTCCTGACAATTGCTTTTGCATGCAATCCAGGTCAACATACATGAATTGAACAGGGAATTTTAATTTGTCCTTATGGTGAAAGCTCATTGGGTTGGTAGTTCAAATGGCAAGAAGCTCCCCTTGACAATCACCTTGGTACCCTGTTACTTCCTCCTCTTACCCACTTTCAGTAAAAATCAAAACTTTATATTTTTCTACTCTTGCGTTCTCTGTCTCAACTTGTAGGGTGTGCTATTAATTTACTCTATGACTAAATAATCAATGATTATGTCCTTGCCACTCTCTGTCACCTCTGAAGCTGAAGATTAGATATGTACAATAATCTATTTACACTATAGAATTTTAACAAGAACGTTTTAGCTTGCTTGTATAATTATAATAAAATAATTAGGAAGTCCTTCTCCCTCTTCTTTAATGAGAAGAATTTACTCTTCTGTGCCTTTTTCTTGGTTACTCACATAGCCAGTAAGCTCTTAACACTTTTCTTCTCCCAGGTATTTTGCTGTGTAAATTGTAGATAGGTGATTCAAAAGTGTGTTCTGGAACTGCAGGTGGTGAACAGGAATTCTGGGTAACAACTTGGGACTGGCTGTGATCTGCCTGACTCCCACTTTTGAGCAGTAAGAACTTCCAAGAGCTATTTCTGCCTTGATACCAGGAGATAATTTTGCTTTCATCTTTCCCCATGCCCCATCATAAAGCCTTAAAAGGGGGAGGAAAAAGATTTCATCACAAACTAGTGCCAAGCAAATAAAAAAGAAGAATCAAAATTGCTGTCTTTGGCCTCAGCAGGACAAATCACTGCTGAAGGTAGTACTTATTTCAATCCAAAGGATGTTTGTAAAGGCAGCACTGAAACCACAGCAATTCAGTTTCACTCAGATAGTTCTGAATTAATAAAGATTGAAAAGTTGATACAGGAACAGTTGCTGCTTAAAATTGAAAATGTACAACCTTAGGTCTTAAAACCTGGAGTTTTCCATTTGTTGTTTTTATTTGCTTTCAGTAGTTTACGGTCTAAATGTGTAAAAGTAAAATTAATACTAACCCCCGGCTAGATATTCATTAAATTCAGTACCAGATGAATATGCTCCTATACTTATTAGAAATTCAGTAAGCCTTCTCTCCTCAATCTTGTTTTTTAATTGAAAAGTTAGTAATTTTGTGTCACTTTAAGAAAGATTGTGGGCCATCCCAAATTTCTCCCTATGAAGAACATTAAAATCCAAAACTTAGGGCTCTATCTATTTTTCTGTTCACTTTGGTGAAAAAGCATACATGTAACCTCTTTCAATTCTATCTTATCTTGGAGTAAAGACCTGGTTATTTCTCTTGCTGTTCACTGCCCTGTAGCCCTGTACTTTATTTGCCTTGGAAAACCAACATGTACAGCCTACTTTGCTGCAATTTTATATGTATATACATCTTAAGTTTTATTGACAAACACAGTTCCTATGATAGAATTGTTGATGCCCTTTGACAAGCACATGCTTTTCTTGTTAAAACTTATGACTAAAGAGCAGTTTTTTCAAATGCCTAGTAGTACTTTACATTTAGCATGCTGCATATTAAAGCTTTGACTCCTGCTGGGGAAGGCAGGAAGCCTGTAGATTTAATCAGAAATTTCATCAGAACTAAGAAGTATAAGCTGATATGACACAATGTTTAACTTTGAAAGTTTTATCTTTTATACCTGCTTTTCAACTTAGTAAGATTTGTGTTTGCTAGTCCCAGTGTAAAAAGAAGTGCAGTGTGCTTAAACTCTTTCTTGAGATCCTGTTACAGTATTTTTCCAGAGTAGTAGCAATATAGCCAGCTGAACTCTTAAACTGGAGATTTGGCATACACATTGCCCTTAGCGTACAGTGTGTACTGTGTGATTTGGAAAAGATTAGTATAAAAGGACAACTGAAAGTCTATATGATATCAGTTATGGTGTGAAGTACTGGTTAACATCATCACTCAAACTAAACATGCTACAGGCACACTGAGTAACTTCAAGGGACACAGATGGAGCATTAAAGTTGGCCAGCAGAACTTCACTAGCTTCCAGGAATTCATGAGCTTGATAAAAACAGTGATGATTATTACTGTCCCTGTGCTACAGATGGAGGGAGGGTTTTTACTCTCTAACATGTCCCAAACCAGAAAGTCCTACCTGAACAGAACTAGGTGTGAGGATCAGGTATGGAGTTGCCAGAGGAATCGAGTTTAACCCAAGGGTTCTAGCCTGAGGCATACATTGGCATAAACACATGTATATCAGTTTGTAATAGGCGAGTAACACCCAGCCTTTTCCTTCCACAACCTTGGATCACCTATAATTTTGACCACTTGTATAAACATTAGTTTCCTTTCAAAGATGTTTCTAACTATTAAACCTGTATCTCTGAAGTGTCAACAAAAAGAGCAATATTTACAACTTTATGTATTTTTCAGAAGAAAGGAAAAAAATGAACAGTTGGCTTCCTTCTATCTTATATTAAACTTCTGTAAAATCTTATATCCATTGCTACAATTGAATAATTTCTACAGTATTCTGAAACTGTAGCTTTTTTTTCATGGCACTGATGATACTTTGAATGAAGCTGCTTAGCAAGTGCTTTCATCTTCAGTAGACAATGGTTTCTTTTGCTGTAGACTTGTAAGGTTTAAGTATCTTCCATGAAGTATTTATAAAGGATCAAATGTTGGCACGTTGATGAGTAGCAATGGAAAAAGACATAATTTTTTTTACATTTATATCAAAGCCTCTGGCTTCACCTCATAGATAGCAATCAAAGGGAAACTGGAACAACTCTGATATCCACATGTGGAAAATATGAAATATTCACTAAGAGTGTTACATAACTTCTGGTTGTACCATTGGG
This sequence comes from Machaerirhynchus nigripectus, assembly GCA_013397975.1. Lineage (NCBI taxonomy): Eukaryota > Metazoa > Chordata > Aves > Passeriformes > Dicruridae > Machaerirhynchus > Machaerirhynchus nigripectus. Next base: position 1,348,500 of record VZRQ01003875.1, on the reverse strand, counting down.
AATAGAAGAGCTAAGAATTCGGAGTAAGCATAATGCCTTGCTTCTGGTAGTATCTGACCTGTCACTCTCTCCGTTTAATCCTTCTTCTCAGATGTTTAAAGCCTGATTCTAAAGATTCCACATGACTAGCTCTCGGGTACATTGAATACAATTTGCAGAGAAACTGGCACCAGTTTTTACTTTTTGTAACTTAGTTTCCCACCAGCTCCAAAATCAGAACAAAAATGTTACCATATTTACGTCCAACAGTACAGTAGGTGAAGACAACTTTGAAAACTAGCAGATTTAATAGTAACACTATTAGTGGCAATAAGAAAAGTCTCCTCATGTGTATAAGCATCTTTTACTTCCTATCTCTAGATAACCACTGTAGTGACAGCCCAAGACAATTTAAAACCTCTTGAAAAGCTCAAGATTTGAACACATGGTAAAGTACTCCAACATAAAGTAAATATTTTCCAGAAGTGATAAAATTCCACCTGATTACTTCTAAGGTCCCCAAGCAATGGGGTCAGCAATTTAATATTCAGTTCAGTTGTAATCTCACATATGGAATGCACTTAGTATTAAATGAGGAAAATTTCTGCCATTTTTTTTCTTTTATATACTTGCCAAGAAAGATTAAAATAGCCACACTTGCAGAAGTCTTTAGAGTTCTCACTCTTACTGGCTTCCATATTTACTTTTTTTTTAATATTGGGAGGGAAAAGTTTAATCTTCAAACTGTGTGTCTTGGTGGTATAATCACAAACCTAATTTCCTTTTTTTTTAAGGAAAAAGATATTACCAGTGTTTAAAAATAAAACAAAAGTGGTAGAAACAAGTCTAGTTCTATTCCAGAAAATTTCAGCTGCAGGATGGATAACACTGTCTTTAAGCTACACTGAAACTGCCTAAATTTTCAGAAAGCACAATGTTCATTATACATGTAGCTAAAGAATTGTGGAGGAGATTAGCTCAACCCCTGCTTTGTACCCACATGCATGCTGGAATGGTGATTTTATCACAGTATGAACTGTCAGCATATGAATGACCAGCCCAAATTATGTGCTGTCTTCTAACTGGAGCATCAGAATAGAAAGTTCTGGCCTTTCTAGAAATCCTGTTCCTTCATTTGAAGTGGGGTACAGAAATAAATTATGCATTATATGTCTTGCCTGTACACATAACTTAAGGTTTTGTGGGTGAGGTCACTTTTGCAAAATTTTAATAGGTCTGTAATGTGTAAGAAGAGTACAATGCTATATTTCAGTCTTTTGGGGGGGATGTTTTGGTATCTTTCTCCCTTGCACATATATTTATTTTCACACAAAATCTAAACTGTTCAGTTCTGTCCTAGACTGCGTCTCTTCTTTAATTTTGAACAAGCTAGTTGGGTTCTGACAGATGTTACTGCAGAGACAAATAAAGGCTGTGATTACATAAGCTTTGCTTCCATGGGAAATAAAAATGTCCATGAAAAGCCATTTGTAAGCTAATCACCAGGTTAGGAAGGAGAAAGATGACAGCTGACTTCTTCATACACCATTTTCAAGATGTTACCCATCCCTGCTGTTACTACCATCACTGTAAATGAATGTGGTTGTGCTGCTGCTGGTGCTAAACTTAAGGGAGGTACAAGAGGGGCAATTTGCCACCCAAGAGAGGAGACCATAGCCATGTCATCTGAAGCTGTGACCTTCAGTTAGCTTTTCTAGTCTGCTTCTAATCTTAGCTAATATCCAAAAGGTGTGATTAAAAAAGAAAGTTATGACACTTTCCTTGTCATCTTGTACAGAATACTGCACAAGATTTTACAGCTTAATCAAGATCTGAATGTAGGAATGGGTTAGTCCATTATCCTGATCTGTAACTAAGGCACCATAGCACTACTATTACAAATAGTCTAAGGAAAATAAGTGTTACTCAGACAAGTTTTTGAAGTAAAGCCAGAGATACAGGAATTTTCCATTCCCCTTAGAAGAAAAATAGAGAACAGAGTACTGTAATTTGTAGTTTGGTCAGTTTGGAGTCAGGGATTACTAATGCTAGCCAAAATGTAGCAATTGCCTCTGTCCAAGTAATTCAGATATGTTGGAATTGTAATCTCCTGCAGTATAAATATAGCTGCTAATAGCTGGCTTTTCTTGGCTGAAGTCTTAAACCTATATGTAAAAAGTCTCAAATGTACATTTTGATCTAAATGTGATTGACTGTACATGAGTTTCTTGTTAGGAGTTTGTAAGCAACTGGTGTAGCTGAGCTGATTTTCCATGTGTTAGGAATACTGCAGGTACATTCTGTGCTTGCCTGTCAGGTTTCTCACGGTAACCTCACTCCCCAGCCTTGCTTACTGACCCATGCGGGACAACTAACGAAGGTGGCAGTGCTGCCAACCTCCGCACCAGTGGAGGTTATTTATGCCACACAATCTTGTGCTCAGATAACTTGTTTTGTTTGCAGAAAAAGTAGTGATGATTCAAGTGATAGAATCCATTTTGTTCAACTTGCCAGTATTGAAAGGATTGCAAAGGTGACAGATTTAGCCTGAAGGAAGTTGGAGCTGCTTTTTGGTGCATTCGGGGGAGGGGAAAAAAGGGCAGAGTGAAGGAACACGGATGCTGTTGACAGCTGGTGCTGTTGAAGCTCACTGGTTTTAAGCATTCCTTTCACATGGATTGTTTTCTAGTGACTGAAGCATAAACTTACAGAGTAGCGAAGTTTGAACATCTGGAAAATGCGTTTTTAAGTTATCTTGCTAACAGCTCTGGGTCTCTGCTTGATGCCTTTAACTTCAAAGATTATTGCAGGTTTTGTTTCTTTGCAATTAAAATATGAGATCACAGTTTATTCCAAAAGAGTCTTCCGGGAAGGTCGAAGAGAAAAGAAATAGCAGGGGTACTAAAGGTTAACCATAAACCAAGACACACACACAGCCCCCAGAATCCCCAGCAAGATAACTCTTAATGTTGTAGCAACAAGGAGAAAATTTACTAGGTCATCTCCATTAATCATAAACTAGCTATAAAAGTAAACCCACTATAATCTTCAGCTGAATAACTTCAAATCTATTATATAAAATTTCTCATGTAGAAATCTGCATGTGAGCAGTAGTACTGATGGCATGGCAATTCAGAATACTTGTGTTCATAATATACTATTTCCCTTCCTTACTTCCTCCCAAAGTTCAGCTTGAGCCGAATATTTTTTCAAAAATCATTCCTCTGCAGTTGTCAAAAGACTTTTCAGGATCTTCAGGAATTCTTACTCTAGGAAAAACTGCTACGTGGTTCAAAGTCCTTTTGCAAATAGACCTTTAGTAAAGCCATGAAAATTATAGTTAAAGGGATGAAGTACTTACATCTGTACTCTGATGCATAAAATACAGTTTAAAAATCCAGCAATAAAATTATTGGATAACAGCTATAGCATACTCTGAAATGGAATTGGGGTGGGGAAGAGTTGGAGATTTCTCTCCTAAGTAACTTTATAACTGCTTGTGTTACAGATTGCCCTGAAATATGACCCCCAGATAGAAGAAGATCTGCGTAACTGGATAGAAGAGGTTACAGGGCTGAGTATTGGTGCAAACTTTCAACTGGGATTAAAAGATGGCATAATCTTATGCGAGTAAGCGTTTATTAAGTAACCTTATTTTTAGGAGTTTTCTACTTTCAAGGAACTAAGAAGGGACTTTCTGAAGATTCCCTTTCAAAAGACATCAACAGTAACAGTCAAAGATAGCTGACTATAGGATGGGAGACAACGTCTTTAAAACTGTTGGAAAAATGAGCACTTAAATGTCCTTCATATTTCAGCTAAGATTTCTAAGTGTTTCTAAATTTAATGGCATAACTCATTTCTATAGTAATCAAATGGCACACAAAAACTGTTAGTCTGTTAGACTTATGAGACCTGAGAACTGAGCTAGTCCACTGTATGAACCTAGAAATTAACAATTTGGATGAAACTAATGCAACTAATAAAGCATGAGTGAAAGTATTATATAATGCCTCCACAGATGGTATAAGGATGAGATTTATTGTTTAAGCATTTCCCTCTTTTTCACCTCCCCAGGCTTATAAATAAGCTGCAGCCAGGATCAGTGAAGAAAATTAATCAATCAAAACTAAATTGGCACCAGGTAAAAAAAAACAAAACACCAACCTCAGAACTACACCTCTAACCCCCTGAACCCCCAAACAATTCTTTTCTTTTGTATTAACAAATTTGCTGTGAAAGTGTTACATCTTAAATTGTAGTAGCACCAAGTTTACATATGATACATATCCAAGAGCTGAGGATGCTGCAGACATGAACAGTGTTTAACAGAATGCAGCTACAGCTGAGGTGGTTCATCAATGGCAGTTGAGTACCTGTATCTAATAGCAGCGCTTTACCTGTTCAGGGAAGTGTCAGATGGAAGAACAACTTAGACCCCTACAGCAAGGCCTTTTCCCAATTAAAAAAAAAAAAGATGTTTACTTTTTATTAAATCACAACTGAGTTTTCCATCCAGGCAGTGCTGCAAGGTATTAGGTCAACAGCTTGCCTGTACCTAGACATCTCTGTATGAAGTATCCTCCTCAGAAGGTGTCTGGAGAGGATGCAACATGCATTTGGAACATGCATTGGAAGGGTTGCTGCCTAGAGTTACTGCCTTTGCTGTTGCTGGGTCTAGCTTAATACTGTTATGTCAGCCTCCTTGTTTTCTTGGCACTGAACACTTCTAAATATGGGCAAGGATTTTTTTTTAAGTTTTAATACCTCTTAAGACTTCAGAAGGAAAGATGAGATTCACTCCTTGTTCTTTGTATTCCATAATGCTTTCCCATTTCTACAGCACATAGTGCTAAAAAGTGCTAATAAACCCCAAAGCTTATTTGTCCCAGGAGGTGAGCAAGATAATACCTTCAGTCCATAGAAGGACCCCATCCACATAGTTATGTTTTTATTTTATTCAAAATTATCAGTTCCTGAAGTCAAATAGCATGGACACTATGTCAAATTTTCTAATTCTAAAGCAGGTTTTAGAATTTCTCTTGGAAGGGACAGACAGTGGAGACAAGTTTTCTTATCAAAGCCCATTCTAACAAAGTATATGGTACTCATTGATGGAGGGATGCCAGGCTGGATAACCTCTTAGTCTGATTTCTGAAATCAGTATTAAAACTAACAAAAAATAATCCCAGACTTCCCACCAGTCATTCTTAACCATGCCAACTGTTTTGTCCAGTTTGCACAAGGCAAAGAACTGGAGTAAAACAAGCAAACAAACCAACCAACGCCAGAAGGCTTTAAAATTACTTAGTTTCTGATTTAAAACACTGTAGAAAACTGGCTTTTTTGTTTCTGTTTAGCTGGAGAACATTGGGAATTTTATCAAAGCCATCCAAGTCTACGGCATGAAGCCACATGATATTTTTGAAGCAAATGATCTTTTTGAAAATGGAAATATGACTCAAGTTCAGACTACTCTAGTGGCACTGGCAGGTCTGGTAAGTATTTGTACCCCTGGAGTTGGCCCAAATCCACATGCCAGTTCAGATGCACCCTTACAACCCATGTAAATACAGAAAACAGCATCCAGCCTGTCAGGAGAGGACAGACAGTGCTGAGAGTCTGAGATACTGCAGAGGTTGCACTTCAGAGGGCTGTGTGCTCCCACATGCCCCAGGGAAGGCTTAGAGTTCAGAGTGAGGATTCCTGACAGCTTCCATCTGCATATGCAGAACAGATACACAGAACAGGGGAGGCTCACAGGGGAACAATAATGCCTGCAGAATATCCTTTTGACTCAGCTAGCAGTGCCACCTTCAAAGGGCACAGGGAACTGGTACCTTCTCTCAGCCCTGACACACAGTCTCATGGAGACAGACCTGCTTGTGGCATCATTTGAGAGCCCAGGCTCAGGGTGTGGAGACAGAAAATACACTTCAAACACTGAATATTCTATTTTCCCTCTCCCTAAATAGGCAAAAACTAAAGGTTTTCATACTACAATTGATATTGGTGTCAAATATGCAGAGAAACAAGCACGAAGTTTTGATGCAGGAAAACTAAAAGCTGGTCAAAGTGTAATTGGCCTGCAGGTAAGTATGAAATTCAAGTTTGCAGTTAATTTGTTACATTCGAGAACAACTTCCTTACTTTGATTAACTGATACATTGTTTATGCAAAACCAGGTGCAGAATAACAATATATTCTCATCATGGAAGGAGGAATGAGGTTTTAATTCTTGTAAGCAGTTGACTGGCTTTATAAGCTCAAGTCATTTCCTGGAAGGTTTGTTTGTTTGTTTTAAATCTACTGAAAGAATGATAAGGAGGAAAGGAACAGCTAATATTAGCAGCATCATCTGTCTTTTAAGGTGATTTTAAAGTAGGAGTCTTTGGATAGCTAAAGTTTCTTGTATGGTAGAAACTTTTTTTCTCTCCTTTTTCCTTAGTAGTCATAAAAGCCAAAATAAAATCTTAAAATTCCTGTGGTACAGAAGTTGTGGCAGTATAAATGAATCATTACTGTCCAAGGTAAAAGTTAGTTATTACTTTTTGAGGCATACATCCATTCCAGTTGCAAAGGAGTTGGGCAAATGGCAGTCGCTGAAATGCCTTAGGATGATAGTTGCCTTTATTTTTCCTTTTGAAACTCAGTAAGGAGAAAGGGTAATTTATTACAGGTAGCGGTCAAACTACATGAGGAAAACATGCACTGAAATTACTTCTTTTTGTCAGCCATCACAGTTACCAACCATATTTGTTTCCTTAGACTATGCTTAATGTATAAGTGCAAATAATTTCTTGTGTCCACCTCTTCCTTTCTCCAATAAAGATGGGCACCAACAAGTGTGCCAGTCAGGCAGGCATGACTGCTTATGGAACTAGAAGACACCTCTATGATCCAAAAATGCAGACTGATAAGCCATTTGACCAGACAACAATTAGCCTACAGATGGGCACTAACAAAGGAGCCAGTCAGGTAAGCAGGACTGTGTGTGACGTGCAGGGTGGACACAGCTCTCAGCCCACTGGGACAGGAGAGACTGGAGTGGTGCCCAGTAGCAGAGTCTAACAAGCAGCAGTGAGTGGGTACAGTTCAGCTGTGCTCTTATGCAGTAACTGAGGAACTTGAATCTCTTATCTTAACCAGTGTGTTCTGTGCTGAGTGTCTTAAGGCATAAAATTGACCCGGTGCTTCTAGAATTTCCTGCTGGCAGTGTCACACCAGAAGAAAACAGTAACTTCATTTTAAGTATTAACTAGACAGAGGCAAAAAAGAAATTGCTTACTGGCACCACCTTAGTCAGAGTACTTAGTATATTCTTTCCAAAGAGGAACATAAATTGGACCTTTCTGCGAGGATTTTCTTCTGTGACTTGCCTACTAGTGAACACATGCTGCTGTGCTGCGTTTTGTTATACTTTAATTCCTACTTTTCAGTGCTTTTAGTGAGGCATACTAGTTGAAATCATAAATCTAGTAATCACAGCTCTTGACCTTCTTACTGAACCTCTACAATCCTGTTTTATTAGGCTGGTATGCTGGCACCAGGTACCAGGAGAGACATCTACGATCAGAAGCACATATTACAACCTGTGGATAACTCAACTATTTCGTTACAAATGGGTACCAACAAAGTAGCTTCTCAGAAGGGAATGAGTGTGTATGGGCTTGGACGGCAAGTGTATGACCCCAAGTACTGTGCTGCACCCACAGAACCTGTCATTCATAATGGCAGCCAAGGAACAGGAACTAATGGGTCAGAAATCAGCGATAGCGATTATCAGGCAGAATACCCAGATGACTATCACGGAGAGTACCAAGATGACTATCAAAGAGATTACCATGGTCAGTACAGTGACCAGGGCATTGATTACTAGCTTTGCATCGAAAGTTCAGTATTAGTCCATTATTTTATTCAGTAAGAACGAAACTAGCCTTGTGGAATTGTTACCTGTCTTTCCTACACACTACGCTAATGTACCTAAAGAAATACTGCCTTACATACATTCCTTTTTCCTTTATCTGCCCTTTCCCTGTCTAGTTGCCTTTAGTGCTGTAACAGTTGTAGTCTACAGCATAAACAATAACTGCGTATGAAGTAAAAGGAATACTGTGAAAGGGGGAGTGCTCTCGTACAGCCAGGTTGTTTAATAAGGAGCTATGCATTCTCACAATCTCTACTTAAGTAGGTCTTTACATACCAAGTTAAGCCTTCATTTTACATATTTACAGCTTTTCTCCAGAGGAGATAAAACAATCTCATGCTTAAAGTTACATGTGGTCTTTGCCAATTAAATTTAAGATATCTCATTAGTGATTTAATATCATTGTTATGTTTCTTAAGGTATTGTTTGCTAATGATAAGTCTTGCATTAGACATAAGTGTGCATTTGTGATTGTGTATTCATTCCATTATCAACACTGACCAAACTTAGAAATAGTTGTCTTACTAAAAGGGAGCTTGTACAAAGTTTTGAGCCAACAGAAGTTCCATGATTGATGGTGCATTTACCTTTTATTGTGCCATAATATATCCATGTAGAAATGCTTTTTTTCTTCCTTGAACTGTATTTATTGCCACACTTCTCAAACTGATCCCATTGTATTTTTATAAATAAATATTTTTTTCTTAAAGGTACGTAGACAATCTTGTCTCATTTGTTATGCTACCCGTCTTAAAGATTAGATGTCAGAAGAATTATTCCCCAATACGCATCACCTTTGCCTGTGTTAAGGGTAATGTAGAACTCTGGTCCATTGCAGTTCAGGTTCATTCTTTTCCATGGGATTTAACCTAACCATCTTGTAAAAATCTCTCAGGAATGAGTGACACTGACTTAATAGGAGAGGAATGAAGGTCCTTCACAGCTGGGTTCACTTCCCCTCTCCATGACTCTGAGGTTATGACCAGAGATCTATAGCTGTTCACTAAATCCCTGCCATTTTCTCAAGGCAAAGAAGGATCACACATAGTTATTGCTGCCTCTGCTTCAGCCTGTTGCCTTTATACTATCACTTGGAGAACTCAAAACACCCTTGCTTTAGATTATGTAAAGAGACACCCAGTCTTTGTGCCTGCTGGTCTGCAGTCCCAGTTACTCAGTTACTGAGAGCAGAGGTTCAATCCTAAATGGAGGATGGTTTCTTCCTCACCATGGAGTGCAGAGAGGCTACGCTAATTTACCTGTACTGTTTTTAAAAGGAGGAAAAAAGAGCCTGTATCAATGGGGGCCAATGTTGCAGTTTCTGACTTCTGTAAAATAATTCAAGGTTATCTTAAAAGTATTCACTGCAGTTTAAACTTACTACATTCACATATGAAATGTTTTACATTTGCAAGTTCTGGGTTTTTGAAGGATCTTCCCTTCCAGACTGGAAATTTTTTGTGTGTGCTCTATTAGTTTCTATCATCTTTGAATGTGATGTGGTGATCTGACTTTCAGCTGACCTATTTGTTGTGTAAGTCTTAAGCTTATTTATTTCACAGAATTTAAATTAGAAAGGCTCTCTAGAGGTCACTGGTCCAAGCCCTGCATCTGAGGCAAGAGAATTATTAGCAACACATCTGTTAAGACCTGCTCTTTCTGAGTGACACTATTTCTCCCCCGTTCAAAATAATAGTATTTAACTATTTAGAATTGTTGTATTGGATACTGAAAAGCAGTTCTACAGTCAACAGCAAGAGCTTTGTAGTTTTTAATAGTTTGGGTGAAAGCAATCTCTTTTTGAAAGCCTGACCATGCCCTCCTTCCTGCTCCTTCTGAATCCAAAACTTAGGCTTTAAACTACTTGCACACCCTTATTATGTACTTAAACAGAAGAAAAAAACAACGCACAAACTGTTGTCAGTATGCATGTTTTCTTTCATCCATAGAGGTATCCACTGAAATCATAACTGAAATGAGAGTTTGAAGTAGACACCAAGCAAGACCAAAATCAAGCTGCCTTGCTTAAAACAATAGGCTGCAATAATTAGCCATTTTCTGATAAACAGACACCAGTTGTCCCTATTTCCTATTTTTAGGGAATATAGTCATAAAAGTACCTTTCATTCTGCTGAATCTAATCTTCCATAGCTGCAGGAAAGAGGAGTCCACACTTACTGGGCTGCATTGCAGGGCAGACCTCAAATTATTGGAAGTGGCTTAGCCCCCCACCTCAGAACCAGCAGGAACTCTATTCCCAGGAGCTGTGCCTACATACAGCCTCCTTTACAGCTGCCTGACTACAGTACTCTGCAGGGGAAGGCAGCACTGAGAAACAAGCACTAAATAGCATCAGCTTCTGTAGGAGTGCCTTATCTCTCACTCAGGTGAGGACTCCTGCCACATAGAAATGCTGCAGCTGGAGGTTGTTGAAACAATTGCTAGTGCAATGTATGTAAGACTGGGAGGTCTTCAGTTGTAACTGAAAGCTATAAGGCTATGCTTTCTGTAAGAATTTAATGAAAAGCTATGTATTTGGAGGTCTTCTGTAAAAATACACACAGTTCTCAAAACTTATTTTATAATGTAATTTCTGGACTAATGACAATATAGAATTCCTTAAACAGAATACACTCAAATACAGCTTAACTGACATTTAACATTTTTCAATACCTTTCTTCTTTTAAAAGTTAACCCAGAATTTGTAGGAAGTGTCTGTAAGAGTTCTTTGTCCACTCTGGAACTGCAGTAAAGGCAATGACACTGCATCATAATTGCCATGAGCAGAACCATAGAGTTGTTAAGATTGGAAGGGACCTCTGAAGGTCATCTAGGGTTTGTCTGAAAACAAGGACATACTTAGATAAAAATTTCCCTCCATTTTTTCAACCAAAGTTCCTGAGTCAAAGGCCAAAACATGCAGTGTGATTATCAAATACAAACAGGAAAAAACCCCGAATGTGTAATAAGAACTAGGGGGTTTTTAACTTCAAAGCAAACCTCTTATGCTTTGTTAATTGGTAAATACCATGTTTACAATTGTGCGGACACTGCTGCTCAGAAGCAATCTTGGCAAACCCATGGCAGAGGAAAAGTTTTGCCCCTTTGCAAGTACCATATCTGCACACTTCCTCAGGGTTAGAGGGCTATTGCTTATGCAGGACTTTTTGGAAGTTCCTACAGCATCCACAAGCTGAGCACCAAAAGTATCCAAGGGTACATATTTAAATAAGGAGAGGTGGTGAGTCACAGCCAGTACATTATCAGTTTCACCTGCCAGACAGAAAGTAATTAATCTATTTCTTTCCCTTTTTTCTAATTTATCCTATATTCCACAACTTCTTGAAATGGCTTATATTAAAATAGACTGAAGTTAACTAAATGATGGGTACAAAGCAAGTATTTCTTAGCATTCCCTAGCAGATAGCTAGTCTCCTTTCAACAACAGGAGGCCAGATACAGTATTTAAATGAAACAGATTTCTTATTCAGGCCATCAATGACCTTTTCTGTACGTCATTTCCAAGCTGTGACTAATCAAGTGTTTATCTATATATTCATTAAGACAGTTCTGGGTCACTTACCTGCAGTGATGTCTCACTTCCTGTATTGATAATTTACTGAAATCCCTGGTTGGCACCATTTTCCCACCTCAAACCTCTCCTCAAACAAAATTTAAAGGAGCTTTTGAACAAAGAGAATAAAAAGTGCCACCAAGTAAAATCTAAAACTACTCCATATGCAGAACAAGGTGGAGCCCCCAAAGTGTATTACAATCAGGATCCAGGTACAAAGTTTAAAAAAGCTTTAAAATTGCTCACAAGAAAATGCTGGCAGACTGTTACCAAGTTAGTTTTTTTAAAAGTGTCTACACTTATGTTTCTCTCTGACTAGACCCCTGATAGTTGCTACATTCCTCCATGATGTATTTCACACCCATGTTACAGCTAAGGTTTCTGTAAAGTATTATTTCTAACATCCTTTTATCTCATGTCTCTCCTGTTCTTCTATCTCGGTCATCTGCTACATTGTCAAGCTCTAAATCCAGATACAAAATTTTCTGCTTCATCTTTTCAGTTAGAGAAGGAAGGACTGTTCCTCATCTGCCTTTTGGAGAGAAGCTGGACAGTTTATGATACAAGCTTGTAAAAACTGTTCCCAGAAGAGTATAATTAAAAGAAAGACACCTACCTCATAACCGCTAATTATCTTGACTACAGAGAATTTCTATCAAGGGTAGTTCCCATCAGTGAGCTCAGTCTGTTCCTTAACTGGCTGTTCAGATACGCAGAATAAATCAGGACACAGTCATCTCAGAGCACCTCCTCTACAAATGTTTCTGCATTTACTGATCTAGGGATGAATGACAAAGCATTCCCAGAGAAGCCTGAAAAAATCATGTTAGCAGACACACCAAAAGAACAGCTCCATGACCTTTTTGACTTACTAATTTTAGTCTGACAACATAGAAATTTACAAAGAGTGAATTTATTAACAACTTTCAGACCATCACAACAAGTGTAGTAATAAGAATCAGATGTGATGACACACAGAATATTTTATCCATACAAACAGATTGTGTGTCATTTTACCAGTGGAGAAGATACAACAGATTTAGAGAACTAATACTTTGCCCTGGGGTATTGGTAACCTTTACTTCTATGACCGTTTTTGCTATTGCTGCTCTGCTTCCACACTTCCTGGTGTACTTCACATTCAAGTCTACAAAGAGAGAAAAACGGAGTGAAATAATGTATAGCACTCGTTCTGTTTCTGCATTTAAATGCCATAAGAGTAAAGTGGGAAAACAATTAAGGTTCTTTTGTATTTCAAATCCACAATCTTCTTGCAGGGATTAACACCCACCCAGCCTCTGGTGTCTGTGCTTGGCAAAAAATTACTAAAGAATGCAATAACAGACCCAAACAATGAAAAAATTTAGTACAACTATCCCTCACTGTAGTAATAAACTGGAGGAGTGCTCTGCCTGTAGCAGAATGCCCACAGGATTGTGTGAGAGCTCGCTAGAGCCTGGTACCTTTTGAAAGCAGATCAAGAAAAATCACTGACATCTGTTACACTTGTGTAAGTAGCTGTGACAGCAGAGGACGTGTAGTAGTGCCCAGCAAGCGTGGGTGCCAGAGCTGTTCCTGCAGAATCTTTCTCTAGCAGCCCTAGCTTGGCCCCCATGATGCTTGGGGAAAATCAGTCCTGATTCTGAACTTGCTGGGGCAGCTTCTCAGGTTGGGCAATTTGCAGTATTTTTTCAGATGTCAGTGAGTGAGTGTTGACTCTCTGGACTTTCCCAAGCCTGGGTGTAGGGGAACACTCCCTTCTGGCACCTCAGCTTTGTTACCCCATCATAAAACAGAGTAAATAAATATATATATTGATAAGAAGGCAAGGCAAGGCAAGGAGAAAGGAGAGGAAAAAGGAAAGGAAAAGGGGGTGGGGGGAAGAGGAAAGGCTTCTAAATTCTGATCTTAGAGGTTCTTTTCTAGAGTTCTTTCTCTTAGAACTTTAGAATTTCTAGAGTTCTTAGAGGAACTTCAGCAGTTCTGGCCTGAAATTAAGCAGCCTACCACTCTTCTGACTTTGCTACAGCAGGCACATGAAAGACTATCTGAATAACATTTATTCCCCACCCCCTTGCCACAGGCCAAACTTTCTCTTCCTCTGCTGGGCAAAATGTGGAATGTGAAGAAAGAAGAAATATTTGACCCATCCATTTCGCACTAGAAGAGGGTTTCCTGACAAGGGAAAGCAATAGTAGAAAAAACAGGATACTGGGTACAGCATTTGGTTGCTGTGGGACATCAGGAGATATGTGATAACCTCCATCCCTTCTTCTTGGAGCATAAAGGCAAACACATTAGCTGGCAGATAAATACACATCCCATGCTCCTGTCTCACCATAGGTTGGAGCTCTGTCCCATCTTCATTATCCTGGAATGGTCTTGTGCTTCTGTGGTTTTGCCCTTCTGTTAACTTGTTACTCTGACTCACAAAGGTCTACAAGCAAAAACCAGGGTGAGATCATTTGTGAAAGGAAATAATTATGCAAATAAAAATACCTGGCAGAGGAAGATAATTAGCCCAGGGCTAAGAAACTGTAGCTGTCTCCTGGCTGGATGACACTGAGTGATAGTGGGAGGGACTGCAGAGGCAGCAAAAGTGACAAATGCAACTGAGAAGGATGAATCAAGAATTTCTGTTATATCTCCTACTGCAGGAATGAGGACTCCAGCTGTTTGAAATCCCTCCCACGGCTCTCTGCCCACTGCTGCATATTGTCCTGAGGGCCACAAAGCCTCCCTTCCACCCCCAGGATGTTTGTAACCTGATTGTAACACAGACAAGTCAAATGCCTTCATGTGTTGGGAAACTCCAAATTCTTGTCTGTGTGAGCAAACTTACTCTTGATCATACAATGAGGAGGAGTTTGGATGTGCTGCCCACAGTTTTTCCATACAAGGGTACAGAGCCTGTCCTGCTTGGAAGACTCCTTGTCCCTGTGGGAAATCCTCTCTTCACCCACAGCTCTAGGGCATGGCTAATTACACTGAATTAAGACCAGAGTTAAAGAGAAACCACCACAAAGTTTGGAAGTGGAGAAAGGAAAGTCTCTGCTTCATGAAGGAAAATTGGCTTAAGAAGTATTTTAGCATTTGGCAAAACAGAGAGGGAAGAACAGAGGTCAAGGCTTCAGAGTTTTCCATTCGGTTTCATATTCCTATCCAGGAGATGTGCTAAAGTACTATTCTGAACAAAAGCCAAAGAATACATATCTGCTTTCTTCTGTACTAAGGGTTAAGCCTATCTTTAGGCTGCCTTTACATTATTTTGTTGTTTGTTGTTGTTCTCAATGAAATTCTATGAATATTACAGAAACTCTCACAGCAGCATTAAATAAATAAATAAATCCCAAAAACAGTTCTTCTAACATTGTCCTGAAAAAACCGGCCAGAACATTTGCGTCATATGAGCTACTCTGGCTGCTGGGTTTTCGTTTTCATGGATCACTAAGATTTTCTCTGTTGCATGGTTTGTGAAGGAAAAGACAGAAGTGCCAAAAATAGCACAAAAGGAAACAAATATCTGCATCTTCAGATATTCTCTTACTTAGAAAGGGATAGCACATATATATTCAAATGCTTCAGTTACAGCACTACATCACTATTCGCAAAGTACTGAAGGTAATACAATACAGTAATTACAAGAGTAAAGACACAGAACAACCTGTCCAGAGGCAGAAGAGTTTAATCAAGAGATAGAAGACAGTTTTGGCAATAGAAGACAGTTTTGGCAAAAGAATCTGTAAAGGTATGAAGCAGAGCAACTCAGATTTGCCTGAAGTTTCTTCAGAACTACAGCATCTGTAGGATGTGGAATGGATCTCTGACCTGCTACTTGTTGCTTATTTTTTCTCATCACTGTACAGTGAGTCACAAGAAATATAATCATTAGTCTTAGGGCACCCCATGGATCAATTTATGCACCTGGCTCATCTATTTATTTATATTTTTAAATTACCAACAGTATATCTAATTAGGCCTAAATAGTCAGCCATTACTTACAGAATATGACCTAAAAGAAGACAGCAGGTCATAGCTAGCCCACAGGAGTCAGAGGGAGCCATTTACTTCGGTTTATAAATTAATGTACTTGTATTCCTGAGTCCATCCTGTTCTAAGGTGTTGGAAAGGAAATAGCATGGGTTGTGGGTTCACATTACTAGGTCTTGGGGAAAGAAAAAGTGCTTAAAAGCCTATAATGTCTCAAATATCTTTGCTGTAATCAGTGGGGTTTACCAGCAGCTCCTGATCCACAAAGTACGGCTTCTCTGCAGTTCCGTCATTTGTTTCCATATCAATAGCAAAGCAAAGGAACATGGCATCTGCTGTGACTTCAAACACAGACAGAAAGCTGTGGGACATCAGGTAGGCAAAAAATCCAACCAGCAACAAAGGAACTACCCAAGCTTGCAACTCCCGGTGGTAGTTAAATGCCATCAATCCTCCAAAAACAGTAAAGCATACAACAAACACCTGTAAAGGACAGCGAGAGAGCAGTGCAGCCTCATTAATCATGTAGAAATGTTTCTCATAAAAAAACCAATCCCCCCAAACCCTGAGGCAAATACATTACAGCCAGTATTTTAAGAGCTCATCTCATCTGGGAGACAGCTAAGCAGTTTCCGACATCACGTAGTTGTGACACTTAGTGTTCAATTTCATGGGTAAATTCCATAGGGCAGAGGAAACTATTTGCCATGTATGTACCGAAGACTTGTTGCAATTGGACCTGCCAGAGTGGCACCAAGGATGCTGCTATAATACAACTAAATAACTCCGCAAAGTTAAATTCCTCAAATATTCTCCCAAACTTATTTTATAGCATTAACAACACCGAATTCAACGAAGATAAACTTTATTTACACTAGGCATATGAAAGATAATCAAACCTGATTTTTCACTTCATTTTTACAGAACAGTTATTTTTATTTACTCTTACCTTTCCTAAAAATAGGACAAAATCTCCACAACAACTAATGGATGCAAGTTTAGCAGAGTTCCTTGCCAAAATACAGACAGCATCCTTTGCTGATGTACAAAAGTTTGTCCCATTTATGGCTGTAGTTGTGTATGCATGCTGAAATGGCATAAGATAATAATGCAGTGAGAGAGGAAAGACTCATAATCTAGATTTTACTTCAGCAAAATGCAAATCCTTAAACTCTATTTGGACATACTGAGTTTATGAATATAAAGAGCTATTTTGCATAATATGGCAATTTTGTTTCAAATATTATAGTAACTATACTGCTAAAGTCAAAGAGTTCTTTTACATAATTTTTACCATTAGCAAATGTTACAGTAGTGACTAAATAAATTTCTGAAGCCACATTTATCCAGTTTATTTTAAAACACCAAAGTGCTCTACCCCAGTTTTTGTGAATGAATATGACACAATTACCAGAAAACACCAGGAGTCACATTATCCAAACTTATTGGCTATCTACCTCCAACACTGATGGCAAACTATGTAAGTGGAACAATGAAGTTAGGTATTTACTGGGTCATTAAAGGGTCATTAAAGGTTGATGATTAAAAAACTTTTACATGTGACTCTTTCACTTTATATACTAGTGAAATTCAAGCTTATGGTCATAGCCATAAAATAAACCTTTTCATGAAGGATCCTGGACAAGACCAGTGAGTCTAAGGTCACATGCCCCACCCCACTGCAAACAACAGATAATTGGGACACTCCCAGTTTTTCAATATATTGAGAATTTTACATTATATCCTTTTGTGGAAACTTGCCTGGACAGGTGGAGAGGATAGAATATTTACCTTCATGGATTTGATTATTTTTGCACTTACGCATAAACTGACATATATGTCCCATTTATGGAACTCCTCAACAAGGTTTTGAAACTATGTCCAAAATATCAACTAAGAAAAGCAGCACTTACGATACTTGGAACATTTCTGGGCTTTACCAGCAATTCTTATGAGCGGTTTCCCTTTACTCAAAATACTAGAAAGCAGATTATGCCACAAAAACTTTAGTCATGTCTGGTATGGTCAGTAAGAACCACAATGTGCAAAGGATTACTGTTCTGAAGGAATTTATAAACCCAAACATGTACGTGGTGCTTACATTGCTTTCTGCTTTACCTGGAAGTGAAAAAACCCAGCCCATAAGGGGTTTGCTGAAAGTCAATTATACCGGCCTACTGAAGGCACTTCCTGTTCAAAAATCTGTTTTTTCTTACTTACAATCCAAAATATAAAATAATTTCAGATATCTGAAGCAAAGAAAATTTATTTCTGTAGAGTCGTTTTACCCCTGAGCAACTTCTGTAGCATACTGTAGTGCAGCAAAGCTAGAATGACATTGTCCAGAAAGAAAGAAAGAAAGAAAGAAAGAAAGAAAGAAAGAAGATTGATTAAATGCAATCAAGGACTTTTTGACTCTTTATTGTGGCTATTATGTATATGAAAAATAGTTATTTTTCCTCTGATAGTAAAGAAAAAAACAGTGACATTCTGTAAATATTGTACTCACACATTATACATCCACAGATGGAAAAAGTATAAATAAAGACCATGGATTTATTGCCTACTCTATGAAAAATCAGAGACTCCAATGAACTCTACAGAAACTCAAAGAGTATCTGCTTAAAAATATTTTTAAACAAGCAAGTTCACATCATTTCTAAACAGGAAAAATGCTTTCTGAGCTAACTTTCATTTATCCTGATGCTGTTCCCTTCCCAGCAGGATACTGTCACACCGGAACATCCCAGGATGCAGCAGCAGGAGAGCTGCCAGTGCCAGCCCTGCTAGCCCAGGACACAGGCAGAGGGTAAATGGCCTCACATCATGCTCCCTCTGTCTTCCATCTGCAGCTGTCACTGCGTATTTCAGACATGGACAGATTTCTCTTTATAACGTGCTGTGAGCTAAGTCTGTTTCATCATTCCCATTAAACAGACAGGGAACAGAGACACAAAGTGGAAAAGTGTGTCTAAGTTTGTTTTTCTCCCTTAAGAACTCAATTCACAGAGTAGATCCTGACCTGGTGAGGTCAGTAGAAATTTTACCAATAAATTTAAACAGAGATTCTGTATTCATTATAAATTGCAAAAAATGTGGTTAAAAAATTAAACAGAATGTTGAAAATGCACGTGTGCTTGTACAAACATTGTTTCCAAACTTAAAATAAATACCCATTTGTTTGCACACTTGAAGTAGCCACTTTGGTATTCAAAGAATGTGCAATGAAAAGAATTTCTGATATTTATTAACTAGAATGGTTATCTTGGAAAGACTGAAAGTAACGCTGGAGACAGTACACTACCTGCACATGGATTTGCTGTGTTACAAACCAGCTAATAAAAAATGGCATTTATAGCAGTTATAACTTAAACAAATCATGTAAGCATCACCTAATGATAATACTCAAGAAACAAAGGCAGCCAGGTAATAATCTAACATTATAGAAGGAATAAGAGAGACAGAAGTTAATGAACTGCTGAAGACTACAAAACTATGTGAAGCAGGCATATGAAGTAGGACATATGTGAAGCAGGAATATTACCAGCAGAATTGGAAGACTTAGCCAAGTGATCTCTACCTTCTAGCAAAAAATACATTTCTGTGAAAAAAAAAGTATTTGGAGGGTTTCTTGTTCAGCCTAGAATCTTTTCCCATACACTTGCCTCACAATTCTCAAGTTTCTCATACAGACCCCATGCCCTGATCCCATCCAGCCACATAGAAATCTACATGTTCTCACTGACAAAACACATCAAACATTTAAGCTAATGTATGTTTCCATGAAACTCATCATTGCACAGAAATGAGCTCAAGTGATTTCTCAGTCTTACTTACCAAGGAACACCTAACACACACAAGCTGTTACCTATATTTGCAAATAATTTGGACTTTGGACTAAAAAGCTTAGATATCCCATTAAGTTTGAAATCGCAGGATATCTGCAATAATCCAAAGCCTTTCACATTAAAGACAGTTGTGAAGGCTAAGATGGTAGACCACGGTCAGTTAAGAACCTGCTAACATTTAGACACAGGTTATTTAAATACATTTTTCTACAGAATACATTATTTTTCCATGCACAAAAGCTTTAGTGGACTTGAAAATGTTTCAGAGAATGGCAGCAGGAATGATCCAAAAGTTATGGAATGTCTTCTGTCTGGGGAACGCCAGGCTCTTCTGTCTGGAAAAGAGATGACTGAAGGAGGATTCAGCAAGAGGGCTACTGACTCATGAGAAATGCAGAGAGGCTGTGTAGGGTTAGATGGTTCACTGATCCTTCCAGAACAAAGACCAGGCAGGGGCAGGACCGTATGAAGTAGTAGGAGCCACATTTGAAAACAGATGGTATTTCTTCTCACTATAAATCTGTAAACTGTGAACTGCTGGACAAAGGATGCTTTAGCTGCTAAAAGTTCACATGAACTCAACGGATATGGGGAATTTCAGGGAAAAGGAATCAGCTGAGAGTTATTAAACACACAGCAAACACACTCAGCTCAAGAAGTCCCTAGACTGAAAACAGATTCAGAAACAGCACAGAGACAGGGAAACATCCTTTTGTTCTACCTTAGGATTTACTCACAGTCACTGCTGAAGATGGAATACTAGACATAGAAAGAGACTCAGTCTGATCCTTATGTACATATTATAGCTCTTACATTTTTATCTTTGCTTAATGAATTGATCTTTTACAATGGTAGTCTCTGCTCTGGTGACAAGCAAGTAAAGATTGCATTGATAGCATAAGGTTGGTCAGAAAGCACGGGAGACAGTGGGTCAGGAACAGCCTTTATCCTTGCACCAGCAAGTTGATCTCGTATCGCCACCTCTCTGGAGAACACAAGCCTCTTCTGGCTTGGGGCCTGGGAACTAGACACTGATTTCTCAGTGTCAGGATGAACAAATAGGGAATGGGAATGTTTACATATTTCCAAATACCACAGCATGCAAAAAAAACCTATTTAAAGAATATATCCTTCTGTGCCTCACAACACAGAATGTCAAAGGTCTTGGAAAAAGTGACCTGGTAGTTTCATGAGAAAGGCGCTGTGGCTCAGATCCAGGCAGTAAGTTCCCCAATTGTTGAGAATAATTGCTACTTTGTGTAACAGCTGAATTCAGTCCTCCATTCTAAGGCTTGCTTTCATAAAATTAGCTTGGGGAAGAGAGAATTGCCATAGCAACAGAATCTTCTTTAAAAAGAAGAAGGAGACATGCTGGTCTCTCATCCCTGTTCAGCTTTTTCTGCTCTGCTGGTATTTTCAGCCTGATCTGATCTTGTTGCTGCCAACTCTCTGGGGGCTGCCCTGGTTAGCTACCCCCAGTGCAGTGTGGTGCAGCTCAGGCTGGACCTTAAAGTGTCTTAGCCTTCAAGTGTCCCTGCTGCCAGTGGAAGCCCCTCTTCCAAAAAAATCCAGTGGTAGCAAGAGGCAGTGACTGTGGCTGCTGTGCAGCAGTTAGTGGTCTGGTGAGAAAATTGAGAGAAACATGACTCTCAGACAGTGGTGGGAAATGACAGCAAGGCAGGCCTTGTGAGGCCCCAGTGAAGAGACGACATACACGACTGGAAGGGACTTTCAGCCACTCCAGTCCCCGCCTATTTCAGATTAGCACATTACACAAATCTTCTCTTAAGTGAAAAACTCCCTCTTTAAATCACTTAGGACTTCCCCTCTCCCAGGCCTTACATTTCGAGCTATTCCAGACAGTTGTCCCTCCGGTCTTTAAGAATCTTCTTCCAACACCCAGACAACATTTATTCATGACCAATTTACATCTACTCATTTTCTTCTGATCTTGTCCGGCTTTTATCCCTCCCTGCTGTCTCATAGATGGCTAACGGGCTTACTCTTACCCTTCATTTGTCACAGGATATTCCAGTCCCCCCAGTGAGATAAGACTGAGCACATAACCAGCAACTTGTATGATGGCATTTATCCCCCTCTTTCCAGTGCATGTGTTTCATCTCGTACCTTCCAGGACTGACTCTGTGCTTCCTGCAGCCTTGCTAAATAAAGGCTATTGTCCTGTGGCTGACAAACATATGGAGGATATTCCCCCCCCCTCCACTTCTAATCAGTAAGCACACAGCTACCACATAAATGGTTATTTTTCGTTCCTAGGCTAATTACCATCTGTAAGGAACCTTCAATAACCTCCTGAGTTTTCCCAAGCAGTCCAAAAAGCACAACTTTCATTTATTTCCATTCCACCTTAAATTTGCAGTCTGGACTTACCAGAGAAAATTTCCAACTTTCCTTGCTTCCTACTCTCTGTGTCATCTACTCCCTCCATGGCTGTCATCCAGTGGGTAGGACCAACACAACTTTCTCCTCAGAGGGTAGTTGGGTGTCCTTTCCAACTGCATCACAGTGTCACATGTGGGCTCCATTTCAATGACAGGGCTGGATCAAAACGATCCTGCTTTATGTGCCCATTGCATTGAGATTACATCATTAGTGGGGTTGCTTTCAATGGCTTCTGCACTTAGTGAGAAAATGTTCTTGTTTGGGATTTCTGAAATAAATCAAACTGAAGATTTCCAGAGAGCTGTTCATAAATTTCTCTACTTAAAAGCACTTAATTACCAGTCACTTGTTTAATTACCTTTTATTTTCTCTCTCTCTTTTTCCCCTTTTGTTTCTTCTTAATGGGATAGGGAAGAAGAGAAAGGTATCAAAGTAAGAACTACTCAGTTTTGTTCAACTCTATTCCCTACATGGTTCATCCTATAGAACAAGTAAAGACCTGAGGAATTTTGTTTCCTATTATTACATACATAAAGTCTGTAGAAGGAAAATAAACATATTTAAAATACGATTTCATTGTAGATGAGCATTTTATCCTTGTCTTTTCAAGAGGATTGAAAAATTAGCACTATATCTAGAAGCAATTTTGCCAGTAAAATTAAAATGCAGTATTGTTTTTGGGAGGAAGAAGAAGTACTTGATGGGGTGAGGCACAATGTGTTTGGCATGCAGAGGAGAACTGTGCTTTACTATAACATGCCTGAATTTTGGTTTTATCTAGGTTAATTCTCCACTAGGCATTTAACTGAAACCTCCTGATAGGCTTCCATCCAAAGTTGAAGAGACAACCAATGCCATGGATATACAGCCATTAGACAGACTTGCTTCTGGTTTATTACACTAGACAGTTGCTGGCTTTCAGTCTCAGGGAAGGGTCTCTGTCCTAGAAAATGGGGCTCACACACTGCTGAATTCACTGACATTCATTGACAGCTCAGAAGACTACACTGCAGCAAACAGGCTGATGAATGCAGAGAAACCACACCCTGCTCAGCAACCGCTTTAGAAATCCAGGCACTGCACTTTGGAGAGGTCACTTTGCCAACTGGCTGCAGATGGACCCAAAGCAAACACAGAACAGCAAAACTATTCAGTTGTATTGTTTTTAAAAAAAGTCACTGCAACAAGGCTGTAAAGGGAGAACCTGTGAGCACTTTGATGTATCTAAAGTTAAGACTGCCACTACAACTTAAGAAAGCAGAAGAGACACAGACCTTGTAACTCCCAAACCACATTAAAACACAGCATACTCTTTCGCAAAGAAAAATTTCAATCTCCTAGATTTTACTTGAGATGATTGGATATGTTTATCTGGAACATACTGAAACCATCAGAGCCAGATGAAAAATCTGTGGTAATTCTGACAAGTGTTGGCAAACAAAACTGTCAAGTAAGGATAATGACTTTATATTCAGAAAGCACTTTTCAGCCACAGAACCCAGAGTGCTTTACAATTGTTACTAATGGATTATACACACACATGAATCACTTTGCCCATGACTGAAGTGGAACAGCTTAAGGAGTGAACTGTTTAACAGCACATAGCAACACTACACCACAGTTTAGCACAGGATCCAGTTGCAAATCCAAGAGAAATTTAGGAAGGCTGAATGCAATTGTCTGTATTGCAATCTGCACAGGACACTGGGTTTACATTACCCCTCCTCCAAAAACCACCCCTGCAAATATGACAATTGCCAGCATCTAGCACAGCACTGTGTCATGATGGGAAGATGACAGGGTAACTCCTTGGCCTGCTCCAGTTAACTTCCAGGAGAGCTCAACAAAACTTAACTGAGCTTGCAGACAATAAGTCACTTCAGGGACGAGTGCAACTATTAAAGTCAGTATTAAATCCCACATGCAGTCCAAAAAGTACTCCTTGATAACATAACAGACAGCATGGGAAGAAAGAAGCTTGCATTCTATCACCACGGTTACACCCTCCAGCACCTGTTTCTCATCTGCAAGTTCTCAGGGGGAAAACAAAGTAC
Source organism: Machaerirhynchus nigripectus (assembly GCA_013397975.1). Lineage (NCBI taxonomy): Eukaryota > Metazoa > Chordata > Aves > Passeriformes > Dicruridae > Machaerirhynchus > Machaerirhynchus nigripectus. Next base: position 1,324,725 of record VZRQ01003875.1, on the reverse strand, counting down.
TCTGTTTAATCCTGATTAAACTTGTAAACGAAGGAACAGATAGAATTTAAGTTAGCTAAGCAGCATAACAACAGGTTGAAGAAAATAGTGCAGAAGTGATTGGATAATTTTTTTAGAGTTTCAGGTAATTATATGCTTTTCACTACAGTGAAAGTAATACTAAAATAAAAAGCAAAGGAATTGTAAATAGTAAGGAATACTAATGTACCCAATGATCTTTGGACCAACTTTGACAACAGCTGTTCCACATTTTAGGTACAAAAAATCAAAATCGAAACTTAAAGACTACTTTGAAAATGTTAGAAACACGGATACAAGCAATTTTTAACCCCTCCCTTCCAAGTCCTACTCTCAAGTCCATGTTCAACATCTATGGGAAATTTCTAGGTTCTTCCCAGCAGGTTTTACCAATCTCAGTAGGAGCTCTTAAGAGTTCACTACTTCTGTTAATCAAGCAATATGTCAAAGCTGCTTAGAACTGCAGACTTTTTTCCTTCCTTTTTTTTTCCTCTTTAACATTTGGCCCCAGATTTAACAGAATCAAAGACTAAGATTTTCAACTGTAGTCCAAATATATTTTTTTAAGAAGTAGGCTTGAACAGATTAGTTATAGGGGGGAAAAAAGGAAATAAATAATTAGATCCATTAATTACTCTATGAGATGCAATAACCCAAGATCAAAGGTACACCTTCATACAGATAAAAGTTCTATTAAAATCTTGTGGCCTGTTCTTGCTTTTTTTCTTCTCTAATTGTTGCCCAAATTGTCCTGGATTTGGAACATGTGGACTACCATCACCTTAGCGAAAAAGATATTCAAAAAACAAAACAAAAGCAAACACTGTATTATGATCATTAGATTAAAAACCACAACTCATATAAAAACAGAAATTTGCCAACGCTAGATTAGGAAACAGGAAATCTTTTAAGGCAACAAGAGCTACAATACAGCCTTCTGAAACAAAAGGAAGAACATTACAGTAATTAATTCTTTTAACAAACACATAGCATACAACAGTTGGAGAAAGTAAACACTAGGATGCTGGATATCTCTTTGAAAGGCAGGAAGCCAAGCCAAGGGGAAAGGGTGACTGCAAACGGAAAGCCTGGAGTCAAAATGAATTCTGATATTCCTTACCTAGTCACTGACCATAAGACCTACCTAGAAAATGTAAGCCTGGAAAATTCAGAGATTTCACTGCACCAGTTTTAATCTAGGGTGAACTAAATTAAAAACTTTCTCTTCATAACTGTCCAAGATTAAACCTAATTTCTGCATCTACTTAAGAGGAGAAGTCAGACTCTTTTATCAGAATTGTCTTGTTTACTTCACTACTACCCTCAGCAATGAGAATAAAGAACTCAGCAGAGAGAGAGAAATCAATGTGAAAATATTACTCCCTTTTACATTAAGAATATCACAGTACCCAGAGATAAAAACAAGGCAATGACAAAGACAAAAATTAACTATTTACAATTATATAAATAAATCTGGAACACATTTGGAGAAAAGAATCGGGAGTAAGAGGTGTCAAGTATCTGTAAAACTGCTGTATGTCAGAAATCATCCATTTCCAATAAAAACACCTTTTAAACAAGACTGCTAACATCATGGATCATATTCCCAGATCTACCGATAATGGCAATCAGACAGGAATTAAAGTTTCTTTATTCAGGACTTTCAGGTGGAAAACACTGTAACTAATTTAATGTCACATCTCCAGGTATGTTTCCTAATTCTTTGTTGCTTCCTCCTACCTGGACTCTCTGTGTTTCAGGAGTCTGTCTGGCATAACTCAACAAAATGTTAAGTCTTCTTACCTACTGAAATAGCCAAGTAGCCCTCTGAAAGGGCTGACTATTTCAAGCTGTATTAACAAGTTTTCTAAAATCTAGCACCTTGCACGTTTGTCAATTCCCTGTTCCTTTCCTACTGTTCCTTCCCAAGTTTCACCTACTGTTGCCTTTCCTTGGGCTTAAAATTAAAAGCCAAACATGGTTAGAGGGGAAAAAGGGTTTTATCTCGGTATTTATTTAAGAATCTTTAGGTGCACCACATCTAGGTAGACTGCACCAAAATGCACCCCAGAATGCACACTAAAAATGCACTCACACAATGATTTGTGTATACAGTTATAGACCTTGCAAATTAGCATATCTATCAAAGATTCCCCAATGAGAGGCTCAAGAGAAGCCCCCATCCTGAGGAACCTTCCCTCTGGATGGGCCTATCTTGGTTTACAGAATGTGTTCCAAAGAGGACCTTGGTGTCTGGGGCTTTCTGACCTCTAACTGCGAGGCTTCAGAGATGTTTAGTCTCTTGCCTTAACGGAACTTTGGATCTAAGCTAGTTATCAGACTCAGGGAATTACAAGGATGTGGGCTAAAAGCACTAAGGATACATAAAAGCTATATAAAAGGGTGTATAGAAGGGGTATATAAAAGGGGATATAAAAAAGGCAAAAAATCATTATGGCATCACTACACTTGGAGGTTCTTTTGTTTGTTTAGTTTAGGTGGCCAGCAGGAAGCTCTGGCCTGCATGTTCTGGCTGTGGCTTTTTAGCAATGCTAAGGGGCAGGCACCCACATGCAGTATCTATACTAGGCTGAGGGGCAGAGACGACAGAGCATACCTGGTTAAAGTATCTTAAGCAGCTTTCCTGGCAGCCAATCCAGCAGAAACAGCAGCTGAACAGGCACTTTGCATTCTTCTGCAATAAAATGAAATTACTGTTTACTGGACACATAATTAGCCTCAAACAGAACCACTGTTCTAGAAACGAACTTGCTTTACAGGGGACTGATTCTTCTGATAAAAGTTTCACTTAGTCAGCAGATATTTCCATTAGGATTTTAGGAACTGTTTTTAATTCAGACCTTTCAATATTAATGACTGAAGAGCTGTGCATTTTTTTTTCTCTTCCTGTGGGTGGAAGATTCATCTTTGGGAAAAGAAAGTAAGTGTTGTGAGCAGTTTTGTGAGCTAACTGCTGCCTGGGGAGTGAAACAGGCAGGCAAGTCAATAATCCTTATAGCACTTCACAATGACCAAGGAGTACAGGGACAGCTTTTAACTTGATTATCAAAAACCTTCCACAGTTCTGAAACGCCTGGTACCCTCATGAACAAAAATAAAAGAATGGGTAGAAGGGCTTAAGTGAACATACACGTGTTTTGACTCAGAGCATACATTCATCTTTCAGGACAGGAAAAAAATCTTATATTAGAACAGGTTATTCATAGACCATTGAGCTCTTAATTTCATAGTAAAAACTGAGCAGTAAACCTTAATGTTTGTTCCATGCCCCCACACCCCCATCACATCATGAGCTCAGAACAGTTCATCATAAGATGCAAGACAAGAAAAAGACATCTTGGTATCCATGGTAGCCTTCCAGATTTACGTGTCTGTTTTTCTCAACAAAAGGAAATTCAGTTCAGGGATACTTGGTCTTTTTCATCTTATTTTTCCAGAGGTCAGAATATTTTCATCTTGTTTTGGAAGCAGAGATTTTCCAGTCACTATAGAAAACTCGGGTCCAAACAACTACCATTATTCAAGCAGAAACCACAAACCTCCGAACTTTCTTCAGAAACGTTCATGAAAATATTCCAGGAATAACTCCTTCAAAATGGCTACTGTACATGCAAACTCCTGACAGAGAATACTTTACTCTTGCTATATATTGCTGGAGAGATGATTTTACTAAAACGGTATTATCTCAGTAAATTCTGTTTGTTAAAAGCCTAGAGCAAGGGATTCCAGTACAATCTCCTCTCTGACTCTGCTTGGAGACTGCTGTGTAGAAAACGTCTTTAAATTTACCTGCAAGCTTGCAGACCCCTGACTTTTTCTCTGTTCACAGAGAACAGCAAAGTTTTTTGCAAGGGTGGGGAAGTCTGGGTGAGCTCTACAAGAATGCAGTGTCACTTCTCCATCCTTTAGTACCGCTACTCTGGCCCTCAATGAAAGGGGCCGTAGCCTGTCCTTTCTGCCATGCAAAGGAGCAAGGTTACTCTTGGGGGGTTCCTTCCAAGGACTGAGGACATGAGCTGGCCAGAGCACTTTCTAGCCTCTTTAGCAGCAGTTATAGCTATGGGTCATGTCACTGAATGCTTGGGAACTGGGCCAAAAAGGAGCCTGTAGCACAGTGCTGCAGACACAAATAATCTTTCTTTGCTAATTAAATTTACAGTTATTTAGATTACAAAACCATGTAACATGCAAGTCCACTTATCCTCCTTTCTCTAAGGCAGAAAATATTCTAAGTTGTCCCACCAACTGTCTTTATACAATGTTCTTAGTTAACACAACTCACGAAGTTTTACAACCAAAACTTCCATATGAAAGCAACATAAACCCAGACCACAACTTTCAAATGTTTTATTACAAGGGGTTTTTATTTAAGCATTCATAACCTATAGCAAACACATGCCTCATGGGTATGATCAATGTAAATACCCTGTCATAACTATACATAACATGCTTGAAGGCCAAGGTAAACCCTAGAGAAAAAGACCTATATTTAAAACCTTTTCTTAAATTTTCTCCTAAAATCAGACTTATGTATTCATAACAGACCTCACTCCTTGCAAAAATGCCAGAATTACCTACAGTGGTGTGTTTCCGGCAGAAGAGAATAGATGTGGAGATGCATGAAAGGTAAAAAGGAGGCAACAAACCTTCAAAACAGCCCAGCTCTATGTTTTATGTATCTTAAAAGACGTGTTTTGGACACTACACAACTCTCAGGAAGAGTTATTATTTCATATTCTTTCTATAAAATCATATTACAAGGCAGATGAAATATTGTCTAAAACAGATCTTAAATCAAAAAATAGCATTCTTACTTTCGCTTCTTAAATATTTATGATGCAAAAAGTTTTAACAGAGCAGTCTGCCAATTTTTCTCTTTATCCTCCATAAAAACCACTAAATAAAGGTGGGTTTAATGTTGCTATTTTCTGCTTTTAAAAATATCTGAGTTGAGAATAAAAAGGAAGCATTGCTATCTGAGTTGAGAGGAAAAAAATGCTTTCCTAATGAAGAAAACATGATAAAATACAAACCCCACGTAATATCATCTATTTTTAAGCAAGAAATCTATTTTTCACTTTTTTTGCCCCGTGATCTCATCTCTAAATTACTATTTTTATACTGTTACAGAAGTATATACCTACCTTTTGGTTTAGGATATTGTAAAGGTACAAGAGAACGATCCTTGGTATTCTCAGTATTGTGATTAGAAATGAGCCTTTTACAGCAGTTCCGAGGTGGTAGCAAAAAAGAACTGACATGGAAGACAGGACTGGGTGAGGCGGTGGGTTATTTTTATTTCTAGAAAGAAAAACAATTTAAAAATGGTTTAGAAACTTACTTAAGAAGATAAGCACTGTGTCTTTTCAGTATTTGGAAATTTTAAGAATGAAGTTATCGCCTTTTCTACTTGAACTACTCCAGTTTTTCTACTGATTTCATCTCAATGTTCCTCAGTACCAAGAAAAGCAGTCAAATTTATAACTTCTGGATTAGTTTAATTATTAAGCAGTTACTGTTTTCTGGAATGGAAGAAAAACTAGGAAAAACACTGCGATGGAAAATAGGAGAAGTAAGTGAACCATATCTGAGAATACTCCTTGAACACGTCTCCAGTTTCTGTCACTTCTCTTATTCTCTGCAATCTTTTATTTCACTCTTGGTTCTGCAAGATTTTAGTCTGAGGGAATGAATCCACTATTTCTTCTTTAGTGGTAAAATTAAAACTAGAAAAAAAAATTGAAAGTTCTCACATGTAAAACTGAGAGCTACTATCTACTTTTGTAGTTGCAATTTGCCCAAATTTGGTTTTAAATTTTGATAAAATGATTAATGTTTTTTTTTTCCCCACAGAAAATGCTTTCTTTTAAAATGGAATACAGCAAAAAAGAAATATCATACTATATGTTTAGAATTATAATCTGAACTAAAAAACTTTTAGTTCTAGCACACACTAACCTGTATTTTGAAGGATTCCTACTGTTTTGGAGGAATAATGTTTCTGCCAAAATCAAAAAGTAAAGATTAAAAAAATGGCCTAAATAAAAGTTTTATTTTTTTGCTTCCTTTATAAAGGTCAGTTTAATGTCAGTCATTTACAGACAGTAGCATGACACAGCTCTCAAGAATTTATATAAACCTCAGGAAATCAGCTTAAAGACACTCCCTCATCCCTTGTCAAATGCTGTAAAAAAAATGAACTAAATTAACACTCTAAATACCTTTAAAAATGTTTCATCAGATTAAAAAAACCCATACTGATCAATAGTCATAATTAGACCTTCTATAAAGTAACTCTAAAGCAACTGGCCCAACCCTGAAAAATTTAGTTAGGCAACAGAACCAGCAGCTGTTTGACTAAGTAGTTAAGTAAAGATCACACCTAATATCACAAATAAGAAGCCCTGTTTTCAGAAGTGATTTCTTCAAAACCTCTGTTATCTTGAATAATCAGTAGTTTTCACAAGAGATTAAAAAATAAAAAGGCAGCAATAAGAGAGTGACTGGTTTGGGCTAAGAAGCTATAAAAATATATATTTTTATTAAAGCCTCACTTCAGCAAGGATTTAAATAATACACACTATATTCAAGAGAGGGATTATAGTTCTGTAAGAATCCTGAAGGTATCACTGCAGTTAATTCAAAACACAAAAACTTTGCAGTGGAGAAGTTGTATTTAAATATGTGAATATACCACATTATTTGAAATAGGAAATTCCAGCAAAGCAGTTGCTACATATTATTTTTGTCTTAAAACCAGGGGAACAGCTCTGAGGATAAGTGGAATTTTATACTGAATAAGGCAGTTTGGGTTTTTTTTAAAGTCATCAGGTTTCTGTGTTAGACATACATGTATCACAATGTGGATGAATTATTCTCTTCATATTGAGCCATTGTTTCTTTCTCCCCCACACACTACCTTACATATGACAGTATTAGTTTGATCTCAGAATATAGATTATTAAGTTTCTTCAAGTTAAAGTTTAACTAGTGATAAGAAACACAGAAAGGAGAAAGTTTATTCCCGTGTTAATAATGTACTTGTTACTAAAGAGAAAAATGAAGAAGGGTTTTGATCTTTTTAACATGACTAAATAATAAGCAGGAATGTCAAAATTTGAAGCTTATTTTACATAAATTTTTACACAATTGGATGTTTTTGCACACCTTCTTTTGCTAGCAAAGGAATTATCACAAGAACAGGGCCTGACAAGGATTTTGCTTTGCCTCCAAATAGATTAGAAAAGGAACAGATTTTCCCTGTAATTCTGGTTCAGAGTAGGAAACATAGGAAAGCTGCTAAACACAGCAACAGGTGATGCTTGTGACTGTAAACAAGCTCAAGATTGGCTCAATCATCCACCTACTCCCATCGCTCTCAAGGCTGACGTTTCACCCACCTTTGTACATTATATGGCTGCAATCCTGACGTGACTTTAGCACAAGCATACAATCATTATGCAGTGCATTCTGTGCACGTGAACTCCACTGCATGTGCACAAGGTATCAGGGAAAACTGGGAATCTGCCTGATTGATAATAAGATTGAGTAGAGCCACAACTTGCTTTTCCTCTTTGGTATTTCTATTTCATGTTACCATGAGATTGTTTGATTTACATACACACTACTATTCAAAAATCCTGTGGACCTGTATTCCACATTATCTTCTAATAATTTTATTTCTTCAGTACTGTCAGTTGCCTTCATTTACTTGTGAACTCTGTGACACTCAGTATCTTTTTTAACACTAAGTCCCTTGATTCAAATGATCACACATGCATCTTGGCTTCTATTTTAAAAACATTTTTTGTGAGAAGAAAAAAGTGTAATCTTGACATACCCAACAACATAGATGCTTGAATGGGGGAAAAGGGTATTTATTTCTTTAAAATCCTGTCCTCTTAAGAGCTATGCTTACAGTTTTCTTCACTCGTGCCTCACCAATTTCAAAGACTGTCTAAAAATAACTTTAGTACAAAATACTTTAGAAGTGTTAAGGAATGAATCTTCTATTCCTCAAGTAAACATGAATCTCAATTTTTAAACAAACATAATAAATTACAAGATTTGTAATAAAACAGACATTATGAGACTAACAGAGACCACACAGACTGTACTTCCAACCTCTCTTCTACCTGATCTCAAAGCCACATGGGATAGGTCTGACTACATACATGCTGGTGGCTCTTTTAGGTCAAGTATGTAAGTAGGGCAAAGGATGTCCATAAATATTGCAGATATATTTGAAGAGGAAGCCCTTAAATGTGGGTTCTAGTTCATCTCTCAGTGACTTCGGTGCACATCCATAAACCTTCGTTTTTGACTTACTGGGAGAGATATGTATTTCACTTCTCTTGGAAGTTGTAGTACTGAACTTAGCCAGGTAGTAACCCCAACCCTTAATTTCAAATCCGTGCACTGACATACGTGCACTGGAGCTCCTAAAGAAGCTCAGACATGGACAGGATAGCGATGCCTGTGGCACGGATCAAGTTACCATATCACCTTCCTTTACTCCCAGAGAGGGGGAAAGGATCATCTCCCTGCAAAGGTAAATACATACAAAACACCTAAGCACACCAAAGTAAATAAGTGAGAATAAACCTCAGCAATTGTAAACAGCAATTGTAACAAAGAAGGTTTTTTAAAAGACTGAACCCTTGTCGTAAGTTGTAAAATGTAATCATTAAGCAAAAAAATTATATTTATTTTCATTAAATTAATAATTTTTTTTTTGCATTCATGGTTCATCTAAAATAAAAGAAGGCAAAATCCATTTTCAGTCGTGGTATTACAGGCCAAATATGTGTCACCTGTAATGCTAATCCAGGTAAAATGACCCCCTGGCCATCCCATTTGCAACTCAGCTGTGGTTTTTGGCCATGCAGAGCATTGCTGAGTGTGCTGTGGTAGGAGATTTCCACATGGAAAGGCTGTGCCATTTCCTCAGAGCACTTACAGGCTAAGAAGAAAGCCTGTCTGTAAGATCCCATAAACAAACTCTTGTGACATGCCTTATGATGCTGCCCCAGGGAATACATTAAAAACACACAGCAGGCAAGCTCAGAATTGCTGGAACAGCTTGAGATAACTCTTGCCCTTGCTGGTGTGACTGCTCCTGCAGCTAACCACCCTCTCCCCATTCCCGTACTGCTCTGCATCTCGGTGGATCTGTGCTGACAGCCTAAAGGCCAGGACCAGGGATTACCACCACAGAAAAGTTGCATTTCCCCTTGCAAACACAAGTCTCTCAGCACAGTACAGGTCAAGCAAGTACAGCACTGGAAAGGAAGAGGAGAGCTTGATGGTAGTTGTACAAAACTGTACCAGTACAATTGGGAGCAGGAACTTTCTGTACTTGGCAGCCAGTTCCTGCAGCAGTAAAAAATAGCTGGAAAGCGGAAGCCCCTAACAGAGCAGTAAATGTCATCAGAGCAGTTTCTACAGGTGTTTCCCTGCTCTGCATTAACAAGATATGTACAGTGCCTTTGCCTTGGGGATTTATGTGGTGTATTGCACCAAAATGCACTGCAGCACACAGCCCAGGAACTCAGCAGAACTACTTTACTTTCCTGTGCTTTCTCAAGCCAATTTAAACGAACTTTTAGTGCCTCAGCATTCAGCTGCTAAAGCTCAGGTACATCAATGTGCTTACAAGAGAGGAGCAGCTCACTATCTACAGCAGCACGGCCATGTGAGTTCCAGAGCTTAAGCAGGAAAAAAGGAGATGACATCAGAAATGAGAGTTCCTCCCTCTTCAGGTCCTATTATGGCATGTAAAATAGAAGGGTGAGACTATGTCACTCTTTCAAGAAGATTTCAACCTTTAAAAAAGCGACATTTAGGCTTTATTTGCTCTTACCTAAGCATCAGTTCAGTGACACAGCTGTTGATTGTGTAGAGAATCCTGTCAGGGACAGGCTCCTGATACATGTGTTAAACCTTGTCCTGCCCTGGCATTTTGGATGGGATGATAAAACATTCCTTAAACCAGGGGTGGGCACTGGCTGTTCCTAGATCTTCCAGCCTTGCTGCTTTGGCTGGAGCAGCACGGCTCGGTCAGCTGCTGCAGGAAACCCTTATGGAGCCAGTCCCACAAGCAGAGCCTGCGCTGGTGTCTCTACTGGGCAGTGGGGAACACACCATTTGGAGACCTTCCAGCAGTAGCTGGAAGATCTCTTGATCAGTGACTGAAACACTCAAGGGTACATTCTGGAGACCATCAACAGAAACCTGTTTCCTAAGTTTTGGAGAACCCAAAGACATCCTTCCCAGCTGCCCAAGCCATATGGCCCTGGGCAGCTGCCACCAGTGCTCCAAGGGCCCCAGCCTCTCTCTGGCCAGGCTCCTCTACCTCAATCTCACATCACCTTCCTCAAGGGTTAATTTTTCAACAAATTGAAGTTATCATGATATTCCTCTAATACAAAATGAAGAAATGCCTTAAAATGCCAGTTTTTCACAGATCAGAAAATGTCATCACGGGGCATAGAAGAACAGAGCACTGAGGATGACAGAGCTCATAAAATACTTATGAGGAAAGATGTTATCGGGAAAACACTCTCTTCATTGTCAAAAAACTCAACAACGTATTGTGAAATCTAAATCTTCCCCTGCAATGACTGCATAAACCCAATTTAATTTCATTTTACTTTTCCTTATTCCTCCAAATTTACATTTCTGGACATATAAAATTCAAAGTTTCTACGCACATGTCTAAGTACTTAACAGTGTTAAAGCATTTATAGTTAACTGAAAATATCTGCACAGAATGAAAAAAAAAAGTATTAGACCAGGCAGTTATGCAGGCAGAACGCATGGAAACCCAGAGCAGGGATGAACACTTACAAAGAGGTCAAACTGCCCACGAATGCATGAAATTACCAAGGAGCAATATATTGCTTCTCATTTGGAGCTGATAGAGCCTCCTGGAAAAGGGTCAAATGCAGCCTATGCCTTTCTGAATGGTAATTCTCCCAGACTCAACAGAGCTCTGATGGCTTGTATCAAAACTCAGATTGGCCCAGCATCTCCAGCAGTAGGGGTGAGTCACATTAGTATCACACACATTGTAAAATCTTATTCAAGATCTTGCATTATTTTATAGTAAATGGGATTCCAGATATTGACATAAATTGCAGTCTAATTGAGACTATTTTTCCTAGAAAAAGATTGAAAATAAATGCTGGAAAAACCCCAAAACTATCAAGGGGCAATTCTGCACTCACCTGTTGAAATAACAAGTAACCACTGCCCCAGCAATCACCATTTGCTGACAGGCAAGAATGAATTCACTAGTCCAGATAAGGCCAACGAAATGATACCATGCCATGTAGCAAATTCCAGACAGAGCTCTGTATTCTACTTGTCCTCCTGAAGTGGACTGTGCAGTACCTGAAGTTGGGATTATACCATTGTATTATTATAACATGCCAGACAAGGGAGGAAAGGGGAAGGGGGGACGGGGACGAAGAAGTACATGGAAGTGATTCTGTGCACATTCTCTTAACTTCTCTTCAGTGAAGTTACACAAAAATAAATTCAATGCTATCTAATTCTGTCCATTCTAACAAAGTTAGAGAAACAACATTTTGTAATTCAAACTGAATTTTGGAAAATAAAATCTCACGTAAAGCAAGAGAGTGTGGTTAAATTGGGATTGAGACACAGCTACCAATAAAGAGGAAAGCTACATATTAGTAAAGATTTCTAAGAAGACATTACTCAAGACTTGAGTAATCAAATAGTTCAGAAGTAAATGAAATCTTAATTTTCATAACTCAAATCTGAAATAAATTAATAGTTATGAAATGCTTTAGGGCTTTTTTTGTAAGAAGCAGAAGAGAAAGACTGCAGAAAAATATTGACACATAACATACCATTGCAACAAAACAAAACAAATGTTTTAATTGCTATTACAAATCAGAACCATGGCCATTAGTTTTCTATTCTCTATACTTTGCAATCTTTGTGCAAAATACTGGCACATAAATGTAGGCTCTCTGGGGAGGAAAAAAAAGTAGACATCTGTATGGTATTATATGCTCCAGTGTTACTACTGTATCCAGGAACATGGACAAGTCAAGTTATTCAAGCTAAAAACATTCCTTCCACTTCTGTTACTCACGAAGAATTTATTCCGTATTCATAGATGGCTTTTCACAAAAGGTGGGGGCAACTCAGATTCCTCAACAATCAAACCTTTCTTTGTGCAATCCTATTTATGGCACTTGACTCTGAAGGCTAGTCAAGGGATAATGGCATTAGGACCATTTGATCTTATGAAAGGTCTCTAGGTTCCTAACATGCTGTTTATTTACTTTTTTTTTAACCAAGCCTTAAGTCTATTAACCTTAAAGAGAAACATGTTCACCAAATAAAACAATCTCTGGAGGTGAGTAGTTTCTTATTCCAACTCCATGAAAGAAATAACAAAGTGAGACAGAATTGGCTATTCCTGCTAGAACACCAATAAAACTTAAGCTTTAATACTACATGTATTCATTTGGTGGACTTGGCAGTGTTAGGTTTACAGCTGGACTTGATGATCCTAAAGGTTTTTACCAAACTAAATGATTCTATGACTCTGTGTTCTCCTCCAGGACAACACGCCACCTTCAAGTTCAAAACTACCACACATACAAAGCTATCTAGGAAATTGTTCCTTTCTGGCCTGTTTTTCTACAGCCACAGACCTCTTATTCAAGAATAACTAGAAGTAGAAACAGTAAAGATTTGTTTAAGCAATACCATCAGGTTTAGACAAGCTTTTCTTAAGTTTTCAGGACCAAGGTCTATTTAAGAAAAATATTCATCTACCCCATAGTAACACTGCAACATTATTTTAAAGTGCTTTGAAACATAAAAAAATGCTATATGGGTGCATAAATACCGGCATATGTTCTAGATATTTTCTTTTCCCAGAGGTTAACAATATTGGTGGAACAGGCAAGCTCTCTCCAGTGCTGTAGAGTTGGTCATTCACAGAAATACTGTTGTGCTTCCTATATACTCAAATGTATTTTAAGTCTGTGAAGTGCAAGATATTTGATGGATTGAAAAAGCTACTACTCAGATCTCTTCTCACAAACTCTCCATCATTCTGCCCCATCCTGTGCCTCCCTGGTTTTATGTTTGCAAAAGTGGGGTTTTTTTAAGGGGAGTTTTTGAGGATATAATCCTTTATTTATGTCATTAAAACCAATGAGGCACTATATAATTCTGAATTCAAGAGATTTTTCACTTCCCGTATTTCTTTCAGAGGCTCTAGACTACCCTTTCCTGCAGCACACACAACTAGCCAAATATGCTCATTATCCATAGCCTACAGCCCTTACTGAGGGAACTTAAGCAAACAATATGTCAATGACATACAAGGTGTCCTACCTCTCCATTTTCATGAAAAGACATTATGCCATTTGGTAGCAGAATTAGGCACATTTTCCACTTTACAATCCACCTGAACATTTCTGTTTCCAAAATAGGCCTTTTCAGGCTTTGTTTCTGTAGTGTTGTCATGAAGACTGATAAACGTACATATGGCAAGCTAATTCTGTTTGCTTTTTACCAGCGTAATGAAATAACCACCTGCAGTAACAACAGTACTGGCTTTGTCTTTCCTGGACAACCTTATATTTGTACATGTGCACAGTGCTGTGCTCAGCTGCACAGAAATCAGGGAGAGCCACCTGTGAGTTCACCTTTGATCACTTTGCCTACCAGGTACGGTAAACTTTTTTGTTACTTCACAAAAAATCTGTTTACCAATGTAAACATCTCTATCTGATTTCCTGTCTTCTGGGCCTACCAGAAATGGATGATTTTGTCAACAGAACTACATGCAATGCTATTTTTCTATATCAGTAGCCCAGATAAACTTTAAAGCTATCCTAGAGAACCTGTTGAGAAAAGTATATGCCATTTTCCTCATCACTGTACTATGATCTATCTGTTCATACAAACCAAACTTTTTCAACAAAGCCCTGAAATACAGTTCAATCTGTCAGCAGAATATTTTTTTTCCAACCACACAATCATGAATCTTTCCAGTGTACCATATACTCTTTGTGATAACATTAACAAGTAAGTAAAGAACTGAAGTCCCCACAACTGAATTACCAAATCTGGAAGCCTTTGATCACTACAAATGTTGACCTGCTGCCAGTCAAAAAGAAGTGATGTTAACAATGTGAGCAGGCACAAGTGTTTGCAGCAGAACCCAGGAGAGTTTCCCTGAGGGACTCACAGCCCAGGGCTGCTCTGGCAGCAGTGCAGTGAGGCACCAGTTAGCGGTGGGTGCGTGCGGTACCTTCAGCTACATTCTGGGACTACCAGACTTAGGTCAGATGTCCTTACTCAGCAACTGCTGCTGCTGCTGTGAGGTTTTGCTGATGCCGACAGCAATAGGCTGTTTTAAGAGACAAAAATTCCTGGGAATTCTAGTCCAGCAATTTCCTTATCACAAACAAAGCACCACTGACAAGAAAATACTGAGAGCCTGTTTATCAGTTCCTGTTAACATGAAAATATATTGTGCCCCTCCCACTGCTAAGGGAGGAAAGGTTCTGGAATCATACACTGAATCTTAGTGCTTCCTGCAACAGAATTTATTGTGCTATCTTATTCAGTGTTTTTTCATGTAAAGGTATTTACAGCTAAGCTACCTGGCTGTAATTGGAATGTCAAGGCCCCCGCAGGAAAGATATTTTTATTGCTCATTTTGCTGCTGTACAGCTTTATGTGGCAGTTCTGCTCCTCACTTGCCTGTAGGATGCACCTTCATTACGCAAAAAAATCATAAAACCTTCTCATCCTACGTACACAGTATTTACACCATGTGGACCTCACAGCTCCTGCATGCTGGAAAGTTGAAAGACATGCTCTGTTGTGCCACATGGCAACTTCAGTTCTGCAGTGAAATACCCACAAATTAGCAAACAATAAAACTCAATAACCCTAAAATATATCAGCTTTTCCAAAGAACAGCTGAATTCCATTCTTAGCCAGCTAATGGTTCTAACTGGTGCCACTGCTTGTGCTACCTAAAGTCTCATGAAGTCTTGGCATTTCTCCTAGTTTTCTAGGTCTGGAATTCACTTAGTCTCTGCTGCTCTTACAGATTCTGAATTACCAAGGTACTTAGGCAGGTGCCTACCTTAAAATGCATAAGTAGTCCCACTGATTTTAATACGATTATCCATGTGTTTCAAATTAGTCGTGTGCATAGGTACCCTTCAAGTGCAGGCTATAGCTTTCTATAGCTCCCAAGAAGTTAGGTTTTTTTCTCACAGTAACACTAACTTTTGGAGGAGATGTAGATAAGGTGCCTGCATGGTCACATAATAATCAGGTGCACCACAGCTGAAGCGAGGATCAAATGCTCCAAAACCATTAAGATGCAGAGACACCATAAATAGTATATAACTAGCAGAGATTCAAGGAAAATGTTAAGAGCAGGTGCAGCACAGCAGCAAGCCAATTTCATTTAACCATCTCTCTGTATTAGACAAAAGACTAGTGTCTGTGTAAACATTTCAATTTTTTCAGCGTTCTTGGTATATTTGCATTTAAAATACAGCCTGCACAGCCCCAGAAAATATATCTGTAAAAAGAAAACGTCAAAGTGTCAAACCCAAGAAAATCACCACCTGTATTTTACAAGCTGAATCCTAGATAGGCAACTATTTGTCAATGAAGAAAACAAATTGCTCTGTAAGAGAAAACGTATCTTTGGAGATTCTCAGAGAAGTACTCTCAAGTGGTGCAAAAACTCCCCAAACCTCAAAATAAAAAGAAATGTCTTCCACTTACAGGAAAATTGTAGAAAACTAATAAAGAATACAAAGGTGTCCTGTCAGTGCATTATTAACTGTACAGTACTGTATGCATTTATCGTTATAGGATGTGTAAGTACGAGTCATCCTAGAACAGCAGAACAATCCCCATCTTATCCTATGATGAGCTGCTTTAACAGCCAGCATTTCAGAGGACTCATATTTGTGTTGAAAATTTGAAGTACAACCTAACAGAATATTCTCAATACCAAATCTCGTTTACTGTTCACAGTCCAAGTTTTGAATCACAAAACAAATCTGAGGTAGAGTAAGGAACCGGAAATGCAAACAGCTACCCTGCTGACACGGACCTCCTGTCACCCGTACAGCCCTCCTCAGCCTGAGGGCTGGATCAAGCAATCCATGACTCCTTCCCCGAACCCCGAGAGGCTGCGGCGGCCTTTGTTCCCGGTGTATCTCCGGGAGGAGTCTCCCACCCCGCGGCCGTGAGCGGCCGGGCGGGCGTGAGGCGCTCCCCGCGTGCTGCNGCGGGGCGACAGCGACACACGGCGCGTGTCCGACAGCGCCGCAAAAGCTGCCATCATCGACACAGCCGGGGAGGGACACAGAGCCGAACTCACCCGGAGACATAACCGGATTCAGAGCGGCATCTTACCATCTGCATTCAGGCTTAGGTTGTAACTGAGAAGTGATTTGGGTTATTTATCAAATGCACATACTCTTCTAAACATTAACATGCTTTTAACAGGAAGATCTTAAAAGGACTGACATCTACACTAAAAATATCCTGCCACAATATCTCCATCAAAACCTATGTTTTACTAGGTTGCTCATATAAACAATATATTCACAGTTAAGTGCCTGGAAATAACCTTCCTTACTTATGCTAAATCTGAGAAAAGCCAATTATTTTAAAACTGAAACTTTATCATCACTCTGCTGTGCAGCAAGCTTATGGTGCCCTCTGTACTGTATTGTTTGCATCACTTGCTGGAAACATCAGCATTCCTATTAAGCTAGGGAGAAGACAAAACATAAAATACCTTTGAGTCGGGAGTTGTGTGCCGCACTATGAATATAACAGCAGGTCATAAACTGTTTGAATCCTGCTCTCCAAGAAGGCAGAGGAAAAAGAAAAAAAGTTGAATGAAAATGCCTAGCAGGAAACAGATAATGTAACCAATGAAGGAGAATGGCACAACATGGAAAAAGCATAAAAAGCCTCTCAAAAGCAGTTTTCATTGGGTTTTACTCCCCTGTGAATGTATGTGGAATTTGCTTTTGGATATAATGTGCAAGTTGCTATTTTCCTGCAAAGTCTGTAAAAGCGTCCAGAAAATACCCAAATAATTTCCCATCCCGCTCTTATAATCAAGATTTTTCTGTCACATGAGCTAAAATATTTCTACTCTTCTAATGACTGCTGCATTTCTAAAAGCTTTTGAATACAACAGACTCAGCTGGCATTTTCTAAACTTCAGTATAACGAGGGCAAGCTTTACATCCTTATATGTGCATATTACGATTAAGTCAGCTTGATTTAACATCAAGAATGTAATATTTCATCTCATAGTTCTTATTAATTATACATTTAGAAAATCTGTGTGTAATAATTAATTTTATTGTCCTGTTAATAAATTTACTGCAGTTAATGTTTATCTTAAATTGTATCTGATCCAAGCAGGTGCATGAAATGAACAGTTGGTTGATAGCTCAGGAAATGCTCCTTTCTATAAAGTCTTGTCTGAAGCAGTGATAAGGTATCCCACAAGGCCAGTTTCTGAATTACTGGTGCCTGTCTGATCCATACATAAATGGTACAAAGCTTTTGCAGAAAAGCTAACAACAACATAGATCTGTGTCCAGCACACAATGCTGCTTCTGTATTGGGAAAATCTAACTCAAAGGAGTATGGAGAAGGATTATCTATGACATCTAAAGCAAAGGGCATCGGCTTGACTATTTATTGAGGAGGAACCATTCACAAAGAGACTGCAGGTCAGACATTTGGCTATTCTACGTCTGACCCTTTTGCAGGAGGAGCAGGTTATCAGCTGCTTTAAGCAGCCATTCCTGACAGACATGAGCTACTCAGAAAAAGGCAGCAGCTACAGAGACTTGCAAATCTGCACGACTGGCCAATGAAAGCTGGAGGGAAACAGATCCCAGTCTAGCCTAAGCAATGGGTGTGATTTGCGATGCCAGCACGGACTCAGCTTCTCGTGTTAGAAGTGAATTGGGTCTTGTAAAGAGCCAGAATCAACTGAGATGGAAGCAGTTGTGATGTAAGAGGAGTGAGGTACCTGATCCATGGAGGTAGGGAATACAGCCAGCTTTGCCAAATGGGCTCAGCTATGGAAAGGCTGGAGGCTTTTCTGGCCTAGCAGGAATCTGTAAACTTGCACTAAGGAGTAACTGCAGCCACTGTCTCAAGCAGTGGTGGAAATACAAAGTAAAATGGCAACACACAAGCATTTGAAGAATTAGGCTGCATTTGGTTTTCCACACAGAAATCACTGCCAGGTTTCAGAAAAGAGAAAACCCATGAACAAGAGTCTCCGTCCACATCAATTCTACATCAGCTTCAACCCAAAGGATAACAACTGGCTCCTAACAGTGGCCCTAGAAATTGAAAATGGAAAAAATACCAGCCCCCAAATCATAATGCTTTTCATGGACAGGAGCTGATGTCTACGTGAGGAGTTATCCCCAGAGCTACACAGTTTAGCTTCACTTCTTTGGGTGATGTTTCAGAGAAGGACAACCTCTCTTTCACTCGAATGGCATGGTGCTGGGCCAAGGGACAGTATCGAAATTACCCTGGTTGAATCCGTGACAGATCTTACAGTGGTATGTCCCTCAGTAATACCATTTCCATACTAAAAATCTGTTCTGACAGATCTTTCACAGTGTTTGACTTTCCACAGAGCACCTCCTCTACAACTGCATGTACCACTGAATTAATCCAAACTGTTGCACTGGTCCAAATGATTGCAATTGCCACTGAACTACTGCTCTGAAGCAACAGTCTGCCTGTGTCACTGTGACAATTCAAAATTGTTCAGTCAGAGGAGACGAACATTCTCATTTTGTAACAATTGTACTAAAAGCTGTCTCCTCCTTCCTGTTGCTTTCTTCATTTAAGTACACCAAACATACACTGTACCTACCACAATCTATTAACAAATAAATGAGAAAGAATAAAACTCAAGTCCATATATGGAAGAAAAAAGGGCAATGTAGAAGACTCCAACAAGTGGGAAATAAAGGGAACAAGTAACTCTGCCATGTAGCAATGCTAACCCACATTTTGTACACCAACACCAAGAGGTCCCACATTTAAGAAGAGAACTTAGGAAATGGATAGCACTCAGTCAAAAACATGAAAAGCATTTACATACCTGCAGTTCCCAAGCTAAGTAGTACAGCAACCCAAAATACCCAGAACACAATGAGAATCAGAAAGGTCCAGAGTGGTTGGAACAGGAGGAAAGGAATTCTGCCGATGATTTTACCAACAATTCGAAAGAGCTGTACAGCAAACTGAAGCCTCTTTCTTAGTACAAATATAAGGGAGAGCAGAACAACCTGTTACAGGAAATAAAAAGACAAATTATTGGGGGTTTTACCTCAAGAAAGTTATCAGAGTTGTCAAGTGTGGGATCAGAGGATACAGACTTCACAAAAACATGACAGCAAAGCAATTTGTACTATCTTACTACACAGTGGAAAATCCACCTGAGACACTCCCTATGTTCTTAAAGAGCCTGTCAATTAAAATCTGGTTTTCCACAGTAATTGCTGCTAGTTTTTTAAACAAAATAGGTTTCATAAATCTTTAGTTTTTCTAATGGAAATAGTCTGTTCTGCTTTACAGCAAACGTAAATGTACATTAAAGACTACACACTGCTTTCACATACCCTGCATGTCATGAACTTTTTAACTTTCTTTCTACTCAAGTGAGCTTGCCACTGTTCACTTTCACAATGGTAGGAGAACTAGTCCTTTCCTGCAGTCCACAGCAAAACTAGTTTGAGAGCTTTGTATGTATGGAAGCAAAGCAGACATAAAATGAAAACTTATTTAAATAAATTATTGTCTTCCCAAAGTAAAAAAACCAACCCGCCAATATCCGAGTCAAAAACCCCACAATATCCCCAGTTCTTTGTATGTGACAAGGAACTATGAATAGAAGTTAAAAGGGAGGTTGGAATTTATAAAACAATAAATACAACCAGTGGCAGTTGCTTCACTAGTTTTCTTGCCTGCTCTAGAAAGAAGCTACCAGCTCTGAAGAGAAGTGTAACCTGCAGCAGTGGATGTTCCCACAGTTCTGCAAGCAACAGTCAGTTGTACTGGAACACACGTGCATTCAAAGAAACCTTTTCCTACCTCTTTAGTATCAGCAGATGTAAAAAGGTCATAACTTATAGAAGATATTAAAAAAAAGATCTGTGACACATTTATATTTGTCATTGTAAACTCTCAGACTGTTCATATCTGGCAAATTCCATACAGAGCTTACTCATCTCTAAGAAAACAGAACAATCCTGACAAATGTCTCATGAAGCACAAATTGACTGTACCCTCAAACTGAGCAATGGCTCCTTTAACTTTGCAACATCAGAGAGAAAAAATTACTTAAGAAGTTGCAAGCCGCACTCAGATTTTCTGTTGTAAAACAAGGTTAATGAGAGAAAAACAGAATTTGACCCCATAACTTGAGATCTAGACACTGCTGCCTGTGTTTCACTGCCCCTTTCATTGTCTAAAAGAGCTGCCACCCCTTTCTCCTACTGACAGGGTGGGATGAATCCACAGATCTCCCGTCCAGACTCAGCCAGTGCCCCTGTGTTTATTCAACATGATTCTCCAGTGAGCTGATGCAGAACTAAATGGGGATGGAAAAAAATTCTTGCATTTTTACACCAACAACACTAATACTGTTTGCACAGGTTTGAAGTGTGGCAAGGCTGACAAACAAGTTTCACGATGAAGTTATAAAATTATTTTTGTAGTTTTGACGGGTGCCTAAAAATCTAGTTGGAACTAGATTTTTAGGGATCTTTAAGGTCCCTTCCAACCCAAACCATTCTATGATTTTATGATTATATGTAAATACATGTAAGAAGCTCTTAGAATTTATTCTCACTTTCCAATTTGAGAAGAATTAGGAATTATTTTTACTGTTGCAGAACCACTGTAGTTCAAGTGTTCAAGTTACAGCCTCTGCCATTGCTTAGGGCAAAATGCTACTTACGGTAACTATTGTTGAGAAGATGGCATATCCAAGTAGGAACTTTACGTTTTCCTTTTCTGTTTCCAGTTCAGTGCTGGGATCATTCCTATAGTCATAATGGAGCCACCAGAGAACACCTGAGATGACTGAGCAGACCAGAGCAGCATGAGGGCAGGCAGTGCACACTGTTGCTGGCAGGCTGATGCCTGCCTGGCCTCCCTCCCCAGTCTCCCGCCCTCCCCGCTAACCCATACTTGGCTCGGGAATACCACCAGCTAGCAAAGTCCAGCACAGGATCAGTGATCACAGAGAAACTTTCAATAGTGGCCTGTCAGACTAAGGTAAAACCACAGCAGAATGTTTGGCTTTCTTGCAGTTATTCTAAGGCTCAGGCATGTAATTTCATTGTGGAGATACAAAGCTAAATTTAATGGAATGACAAACTTTAGCCAGACACATTCCTATGGTTCTCCCTTCCTAAAGCAGGCAGTGTAAGAGTTCACCAAACATTCTTTAAACAGTAGCATTCTCATAACTGCATTCATCTGCCAAAAGAAATGTTGTTTCTAGGCATCTATAAAAACAATAAACATCACCATCATCCTAACACTCAGCTGCTGGAACAGCACAGCCAGACCTTGGCACCAAAAGGCAAGCTGGCCTCAGTTTGGAAATGACTATGGTAAGCTGAAGGTTACTGAGGATGGCCATGAAAAAAAGGATAACTTTGTTCAGCTGCTAATCCTTCAGTTAAGTGAAACAGTAAATATACTTACACAACAAACCGAATACAACCAGTGCAATCAGGGTATGGATGAGGAGGGTCTGAATGAATCTGAAGGCTAAAACCAGTATCAAAGAGAAGGCTGAAAAATACATGTAGTAAGTTTGAGTGTTACAGCCCATTTAATTTAACCCCTTTTTATTTTAAATACTAATTTAAGGTTCTTGTAGAATCTTCGCTTTTATTTTTAAACAGTAGTCTCAAAATCAAAAGCATTTAGTAAAGCTGGCAACCTTTTTAACATTTAAAGCACCCAGTTATCTGTAACTTCAAAAATAAGGAACTTACAGCTGATTTATTTCACCATGGGAATTACTAGCTTTTTAATACCATTTTATAAAAGATTTAAGTTCAAGTGTTCATGCTGATGTCGTTTTTTATCAACAATTTCTTACAGTCCCCCAAAGTGAGGTATATAACCATGTCATGAAACACAGAATCTGATAATTCAGAGATCTGCATTTCACCAGTTTATTAAATGCCTCCTAATAAAACCTGATCAGTCTTTCTTAAAAATAAAGAAAATATGAAAATATACCCAGAAAATATGAAAAAAATATCCACGATTGAATTAAACATATAGACTTATAAGAAACATTTTAACCTTTTAATTGAATATCATTATTCATTTTTTACTTATAACCTTACCTAGTGCAAGGACACTCAGTCCTATCACAGTATCTCTTCCTGCCAATATTCCACTCAGAATTCGGTGAAAAACATCCATTTCATTAACCATACTTATTAAGACAGATGCATACTTGGAATAGCATTCAGGATTTTGTGGAACACATCGATTAAATAATGGAAAGGATTTACTGAAAGGTTAAAAACAAAAATGGTAAAAAATATTAATTACTGGACAAACAGTTTAAAATCCACAGAGATCCATCCTGCCATTCTCCACAGAGAGCATTCTGTTACATAGGGTAGTCTTATGTATCATCTGCAAAATAAACTCCTAATAGTGCCATGCCTGTATCACTATACCAGAACAGATCCATTCAAGATCAGCCTGGGGAAAAAAATTAACAACCCTCTCACTAACTGCTACCACCATCAGCACATAGCTCCTATTCCCATTCTAGTCTGGCTTCACCTGCTTTGCTCCCATGTGTTTATATAAAAATGAAGTTCATGCTAACGTAACTGTAAACCTATGCTATTGTAGATAATTCTAGATCACAAACACCTTGCATTGTTTTTATGATACTAAAGCATTCTAAAAGCCACACCAAAACAATGTTTGCAAGGTACAATTAATGACACCAAATATTTATACAAAATTATTTGGCACTCCCAGCCAAGCTTCTTGCATATATTTACTGTCCCACTTTAGCAGTGCAGCACTACAACAGTCAAAGGCATATTCTTCCCTGAAAAGGAGAGGTTTTGTCATCAACAGTTACAAATTTCTCTAACTAGCTTTGCTTCTACTATGAAATATTACTGTTCAAGAGGAGTAACTTTGCTAAGTTCCTTGACAAACAGAAAAAAAGCCTAGAAAGTTTAGGAAATAAGTGAAATGTGCCATAGTTTTTCATCAATTTCCATTTTGTCCTTTGATCCACTGTATGCAATGTTTTTATGGGTCTCCTACTCTCTTCTGTTCACCTTGTTCTTCCATTTTCTCCTGTTCAGAGCAGATGACTTAGCTCTGCAAACAGAGAGATTCCAATTCTCTGCTGCATTTTCATGACACAGTGGAACTTAAAATTATGGGTTTAAGCATTTTGACTCACAAATACCAGATTATAAACACAGCAACATCCACAGATCTGTGCTTCAAGCCAGCTGGCTATAAAATTATTCTGATGGAAATTTCTGGGCCCAGAGTAAGAAGCAAGGCCCAAGATCACCTCCTTGGCATTGAGGGAGAGAGCAAAAGTCTGTGCAGGAGGTAAGTTGTTCCTCATATGGAGTGGTTTTTTCCTAATTTGGAGAGGGAAAACTCTCTAAAGGGTAGAGGAATGGAGGGAATGCAGTCCTTGTTTATTCTGTGGGACAGGACACTGGCGTAGTCACATAAAAGAACTTGTAAGGATACATGGACAAAAATAAATAAACAAAACAAAACCATCCTGAGTGTGAGATATCAAGCCAATACAAAATGTGAGGAAGTAACAATCCATAAGAAGCTGTTCAGACTCAAGGATGTTGTAAAATACCCAGCAATTCTTACCTTGGTGGAACTGGCAGTGTGGGACAGAGCTGAGCTGCCTTTGGATTTAGTGTATAATTGGAAACATTCAGGTTGTAAATGCAAAGAAAAGAACCTAAAAAAGGTAAAAAAAGAAAAAGTAACTGAAGATTAGTAAAAATCTGAGAGAAAAGTTTTGTTTGCATTTCTGGTTTGATCCCTTAGCAGGCCATTCTCATCCTGATATTCCCATGGGAATGTAAATAACAAATTAGGTAGTTGAGTAAATCTAAAGCAACCTCTGCAGAACCCTTTGCCTTCTCGGTTTAACTACACTTCTCTTCCAGGCGGGCACACTGTTTGTTCCACAGTGCCATACTTGGCTATTAATCCTTGCTCATTAGGATAAGAGAAAAACCCAAAATGATGGAAGCCACAATAGAGCTAGGCTCTCATGAGTTAGAATAGTATAGATATGTATCCAGAAACCTAACTTGTGCTGGGATCTCGGTGAAATATTACCAGGTACTCTGCTAATAACACTCTGCTCCATTATACAGTGTTTCTGGGAAAGACAGGCTGGATACATCCAAGCCATTCAAAATGCAAGACTTCTCTCTGCCTTGACATAAACATGCAAGCAGCTGTAGCTGGAATTTGATACCATTTGGTTTAGTTAGACTGAAAATACTTATATAATATCACAGGTGTTTACACCATTCTGTGCACACCCAACGATGTCAAACTATCCCAAAATCAAATTAAAACAAATATTGTCAATTTAAATAGCAATCCCTGCCAAGCAAAAACATCAAAACAAAAAAAGAATGGGATACAGACCTTTAACAAAAATAGCCATTAATATTCATATGGTCTGATGTTTATGGACATCTCATGAAATAAGGCTAAGGCTACAGATTATTTTATTTACATGTTGGGCATGAATAAACTGGAGTCTTTTGCACAACAGCTCCTTCTGACAGCATTTTCATCTTGAACACCAGAATCAAATAAAATTTCTAGGTGTGTCCTGGTTTTGCTGGGAAGTGAGAGACTGTGTGGTACTTAGGTGCCAGCTGGGGTTAAACTACAACGAAATGGAATAGCAAACGTTGGGATCTGATATCTAGAGGGATAAAACCACTTGTGTCTTCCTGGAATTAATAATTCCACCATAGTTTTAATTAAAGTTAAGGGAACAAATTGGACAAGTTTCTCAAACTTGGTTCTCTATGAACTCTGGTCACCTACTGGTACCCCCACCAAACTTCACTAGCTCATTCTCAGCAGTCTCAGTTTTCTGCTACATAATCTCAGCACTGTGCAGGAATTAATCAACAACTTTCTAATTTGCATAAGAGAGCTGTAACATTTCTAGAAACAATGGCTTTGAAATAAAGCAGAAACAAGACGTTTTATTTTCTGTTACCATGAACTGTTCAGGAAATTAATGGTAAGCTATGACTCTCTAGTGTAAGAAACATAAGAAAAACCAAGTGGAAGCTGCTCAACTGTTCTACAGATACACTAAGATACTCATATTCCTTGTGGCACACCATTATTCCTTGCAAAACTCTGGATATCTTCCAATGAGTTGAGCTGCTCTTGTGGACAACTTGACACACATAAGGAAAGTGAACTGATTTTGAGGCTTTGTATTTCCAGGCCGCATGAATTCAGAAAGAACACATACCTAGAAAGAAAAAAAGATCCTCTTCTCAAAAAACAAGATTTCTTGGTTTGTTATAAGTTTTAATTATGAATCTTCTTTTCATCTTTTTAAAATGCTACAAAGCAAATGAAACTTTTTCTGAAGGAGTCAGTGGAATGACTGAAAACTTCAACATGCAGCTTCCTGAAGTACAAAGATTTGCCATATAGAAGGACTGCCTGTTTGGCTGAAGTCCCATTTAAGATCCTCTTTAAGAAGGCAGCTGCATAAAGCATAACAATGCAGCACATTTTCAAATTCTATTTAACTTCTTAATTTCACTCACTCCTTTGCACTATTCCCACCTGTTTTGCCTTTCAATACAACAATGTATATGACCGACAACTAGAAGATAGGTGTTTTAATAACTTCTCAAACATTTTGATTTGCTTACACATTATCTGATGTACTTACTTTTTATTAGTCATGTCCAATCCAGAAAGATTTGCCCCTTCTACGGGAGTGTTCTTCCGACCACATATGTTCCCAAAGCTGTCATATCCAAGCACAAGTCTTTCTGCAGCACCAGCCACCACAGCATAGCCACTTATAAACATCTGTTAACACATTTCTTTAATGTGAAAGTCTGCTACGATAGCTTTTTCTTCACATTTAATAAATATTCCTTTCAAATCATACATTTTTGTCTTGTGGTTGCAAACAGTTAAATCTACCCCTCTGCACAAGGCCAGAGCAAGTCATATGGACAAGTTTAGCCCTATTGCTTCCTTAGAGCTTTCTCCATCTATTGTTGAAAGTATATAAATGAAGCAGAATAACACAGGAGAAGAAAGATAGAGGTATTGATTAAAATAAAAGGAAAGCATTAGTAAGATGCTAAACACTGTCCCTAGTGAAGTTCATGTGTGTCACTAGGCAAGATCACTCAAACAGTGATTTTTCATGTGCTCACTGCATCTCATTTTACAGGGTGACCTTCAAGACACACTTGGGCACTATATCTGCTGCCATAATGGGTCCTTGAAGCTGCTAGTGAATTTAATCAGAGGTATTTTTATACACAAAGTATAATTAAAATGGAGATTACCTGAAATTTCGAAAGAAGCACTCTTTAACACATGTGAAAAACCTGCAGAAAGCCACACTGAGCACTTAGGTGACACTGCCCTGACCTTTTAGTTGTTCTGCTGTCAGATCAAAGTTCCAGTAGATCATCTTCCTGTAAACCCCAGAGGCAGCTAAGTACCTCTGCTGGCCAAGTAGTAGCAATCCTTAGTCAAAATAAAACACCTTGTCTAAGAATGCAGCTTAAACCCTCCTGTACCTCGTGAGAGCCAAAATAATCCTTGGAAAGAACCTTTCCAAGTGCCAAGAAGCAGCAATTCTTCTGTGAAACTGGTGAAGTCCTGAGTACTACTTCACCCAAAGGCTTATCTCCACAGCACTCCAGCTACTGAAGAATTCAGTGATCCAATCTTCTCCTATTTCCCATGGGGTGCAAGCCACATTTCACACACACCAAGGACTATCACTAGGCTCTGTGGCTATGTGCCAGCTGCTGGCAGCAGCAAGATTTCTCAGTCCCACATTAACCAGTACTACTTTGAATGGATATGGCTGAATATTGGCTGTGCTCGAGACAGATTGCACATGTCAGATCCAGCACAACTGCTTTCTTACTTAAGCTTTAGAGCCCTTATTTGTTTTTCTACTTTTAATGCTTGTGACTAAAGATTGGATCTGGGAAAAAACATGTCTCATACACAAACATGTACATATGTGCTTCTTTAGTCCTCAGGGCAGTCTCATTTTTGCTTATACTAAACTCTTATTTTGCAGTCTTAACTAGTTCAGTAATTTTTTAAAATTATGATGACATGTTAATGCTGTCTCAATATGGACATCTTTGTAGAGACTCCTCAATTCAAGCTGACATACTACTTGTGGATGTGATTTGCTACAATAACAAAATATTTCCAGATCCAGTTTGTTTACAGAACAAGTATTCGTTAATAATTAAAATGGTCTCAGAAGGAAAACAAGAAACGAGCTGGCACTGTAACTCAACTAAAACAGGCTTTCAGAAAAATTCTGGTACTCCTTCTAAAGATGGGTATTACAGGCCCTGTGTTACAGCGTATTACACCACTCTGTAGGTGATTTTTTTTTAGTGCAGAATGCTGGATACAAGCCATAAATATTGTTAAGTAACAGAGTAATAGCTGCAGGGGCATATCTATATATGGCTGTGATACCCATTTCCACAGAGCTATTAATGTGATTTTAATTTTTTTCACTATGTGAACAAATTAGTGTCATTACATTTTGTTAAATATTTTAAAAATAATATCAAACACAAGAAAACAAATAAAAGTATGCAGAAAGCTATTTCACAGAAACTGAACAATAAAACCAGTGAGAGAAGTCAAACAAAAATCCTAAATCCTTACCATTTGACAGGTTTCATTTGTGGCATTCCCTCCACTGATCAAAGCACTAAGCATTAGACAGCATGTAAAAAACTCTATCCTGCTCACAAAGTTCACCATCCATTTATGCAGTATTCAAAATGCATAGGTAATATTCTGCATTAGCTTCCATTTAAAAAGTTACTATGCATGGAATTAAAAAGTGTATTTACGAGAATCCTGAGTAGACTCAGATATATCATAAAAACCCCATCCACACTTCAGAAAGACAAAGCCTGTTCCCAAAAGCTTGCACACTGTTCTAAGCGCAGGACAGATAGTGACTCAATGTAGCATCAGATGGACACGTGTTGCAAGATATCAAAGCTACAATGAGTAAGTGGAATAAAGAGCCCAGTCCGAGCCTGGACTGATTTACAAAAAAGTGAATTCTAAACAACCCAGCCCTGTGTATACATGGTATCTAAAGAATATGGGCAGAACGTAGAAGTGTGACAGACACCACAATAAAGCACTCCACCACGACAAAGGTAAGATCTGTCCCTGGGCAATCCTGGGACCTGTGCCCGTGACAATTTCAGTTTAGATTTAGTGTAACACTATGCAGAACCCCATTAACTTTGAATCTGATTTTTCCTTCCAGGAAAAAAACCAACAAACAAGAGTGCTTACCAAGCCAGCCCAGAAAAGACAGAAAAGGAGCAGCCAGAGAGTGTCTGTGCACTTTCTGTAAATGACTGGTCTCCATTCCTGTAGTTCAGAAATACTATCTTCAGAGTCCTAAACAGAAAAAAGTTCAAGAAAACAACAGAAAAAACTTCCTGTGAAACTAAATCATGTTCCAAACGGCGGAAATTTCAGCAAGCGCGTAACTTCGCGCTCTCAATGCCGATCACCTGGCAGCTCTCTGCCGTGGCGAGGTGCGCTGCCCCCCCCGCACGCCCCGCTCTCTCTG
>VZRQ01003875.1:1196125-1295512 GCA_013397975.1 Machaerirhynchus nigripectus | reverse complement strand
CTCTCGGGGGTCCCGGCGGGGCCGCCGGCAGCTCCTCCACAGCCTCAGGTTTATACAGGGCCGCTGGCCAGGGTGGGAGGTTTATGTTTCACCCTTCACGAGCTTATTTCTGGGAGTAACTGAAGATTTGTTACTGGCAGCACAAAATGGGGGCTGGGCTGTTCTGCCCTGTAAAGCCCACTGACGCCGATACCCGTTTGGCTGTTCTGGCTGCATTATCAATACACAGTCAGTCATAGATCCTTTTCAGCTTCTGTTTGATTGTTGTTTGTACAGTTACATCACGCTGACGTGCTGGTTTAGGCTATACATACCTCTCATCTATGTTCATATGAATTTTGCGTGCACAGTAATAACCCCAGTAACAGGAGTAACACTGAATTAGGTCAATCCTTGTAACTCAGATGACCAAGGAATGCGGGAATTATCAGCCACTTTTAATAACATGTTTTCTCTGTGCTGTCCCTGTTGCCTGTTTATTTTCATGTTCACTAAATTCAGCTCAGTAATCTAGAGAAAATTACAAATTGAAAGGATATTAAAAGTATGGGTTTTTTTCTCTTCCTGACAATCAGTGGAACAAATAAATGTCCTCTTCAAGAAGTAACACAACATCTGCAACTGCAATAAAATTGAATTAAATGGAAGCTGTTTTGCAAAACTGTTTAAGAATCGGTCCATCTTGTAGACGAGATAGAGCACTAGGCTAGTCTTGTCTAGAGAAAAAAAGCAAAACAAACCCCATACATCCCAGTTCTCTGGAGAAAATGCAGCATGAAATCTTGGTGACAAACATAGGTGGAAGTAAATAGGTAATATCAGAAACTGGGGTTAAAAAAAAGCAATTAATCTGTGCCCCAGAGCATTTCAGAGTCCTTCTAGGCTGACTGGAAATAATTACATTTTCCCAAGAGGTTAATGTTCCTGAAACTGACATTCTAACTTTTGACAGAACTTGGTACAGTTCTGATGTAAATTCACACACACACCCCTTTCCAAGAAGACGTTCTGAAGAAACACAGCAGGAAAGATTTCTAAAAACTCTACCTCTTACTAAGGATTTATTAAACCATTTAGTTTCCAGTCAGCTCATAGTTCTTGTCTTTAGCAGTCTTTTAATGCTCATTATCCATCATTTTTTTTGGAGTTTTCATAATCTGGGTGAAAGTTGGAATAAAATTCTAAAACTGAAAGGACAGCTCAGTGCTTATAAAACATGAGTAGAGAAAATAGCTTTTCCTTCACTTTGTGCTATTGCACTTCAAAAATATGTGCAAAAAGCCATTTTGCCTTGAAATACAAATGTGAAATTTCACATGAAATGTAACCTTTTTTTATAAGAGTTCAACTTTTTTATTATATTAAGAAAAATAACCAAAATTATTATTAACCTTTAACCTAGACACAAAGAGTATTCTGAGACAGAATCATTATCTGATTAAGAAAAATCATCTTGAAGAACAATGCCAGTGAGGAAGGTTTATATTAGAATCTGATGACTTGCTGTCACCACATGCTAATATTTTGCTGTAGATCTGGCACTTTTTGAATGATCCTCCTTAAGGTTTGTGTTACATTCTTACTGTGAGTAGAGGAAAACAGCAAGTGGAAGAAATGTTTTTTAATAAACTCCACAATCCAAGTAACCAAAGTTCATGCAAAAACACTGAAATCAGCAGTAGAGGCCTGCTTTTACTTAGCAATATCAATCATAATTCTTTTATTTTTTCAGCTAGCCTAGGAGAAATTATTTTAGAACTACTAGAAAATAACTCAAGATTAGAATAAGATTTTTTTTAAAAAATTGTAAATGAGATATTTTAATTGTAGTAAGTATTTTTCCTGAATTTCAGACATGATCAAATAAAACATTTATTCTACTTAGTAGCAGCTGAGTACTTTTATCACGTGTCACTAGGTGGGGCTCGGCTCCCAGTTTCGAGCTCCAGATCAGCATTTGGGATAACTGCACAAAGCCTCACACCATGGTGAGCCAGTATTCACAAACGAGGATCCTCATGCTACAGCTGAAGAAAATACCAGGAAGCAAGGCTCAGATGCGATCAAGGGATTTAAACATCCACATCCAAAGTGTAATACCAAAAACTCTCGCTTGTTATTTGTCCAGTCCTGCCCAAAATTGCCCAAAAGATCGATTTTGAATTTTCTGTCTTACCACTTCCACAGTATAGAGCCTGGTTCTGCAGCTGAGTCATTCGACCATTCAGTGAGGAGCAGGGAGTTTTAGAAGTGACATTTTGTAGTGTTGAAATAGAAATGAGATGAAGATGAATTCTGGAAAAAGGGTATTATTAGAGAACTGTTCCTTTCATGTGAGCACTAATGACTTGGCCAGAGAGGTGTCCACTGGCTTGTGCTCTCTCTCTGGTGAGAAGCCCATGTTGGAGCCTTTGGTCAGTCCCCTGGTCTACATGCACAAGATGCCGACTTTATAATACAAATATCTTCATTTCAATCTTGTATCCAACTACAGCCACTTCCATGGGAGATTAGTAGGATGAGGATCCACGTTCACTCATAAGTCTTCACCGAGCTCTCAAGTAAGTAATGTTTCTTGTAAAGGAAAAGAAAATATTTACAATCGTGGAGTACCCAGGAACTCACAGTGATTTATTTGTGTTTTAAGACATTAACCATTCAACCTGCTTGGTGTGTTGCAGTGGGGGAATAACAACAAGGGAGATTAACATTTACACTTCCAAGACTATTAGTTTTTAAAGGATATTTTACATGTTAACCATCTTCAGACATGTTTATCAGCACCAGCAGGAGAAATGAGCAGCAGTGTAACCTCATGGGCATTTTTTGACTTTTTTTTTCATGAAGTCACACAGAATATACAGAAAAAAATCAAACATTAAATCAAGCTTTCTGACACCAAGACTCTCCAAGCTTCCTGACTCCAAGTTTTAATCAAAAAGTTCTTATGAGTGTAGTGTTTATTCACTGAAAATGAATCCTGGTGCTGCCTGCACTTAGGGCTCAACTTTCTTACCAAGAAACATACCTGGTTAAAACTGGAGCAGGAATGTGGATTGGGAGAGGAAGGTGCTAAATGAAAACATGACAGTTCCTTGCTAGACTGGTTAAGTGAGATGACTATCCCTATCTGTATCCCCTTCTGGGTCAGACAAGGAACAGGGACCAATTACTTTAATAACAGGGCACAGCAACTGAGAAACTCAACTTAAAAGCAAACATGTTCTGCCTAATTAGAGAAGGTGCAGCTGAGCATAATTTCCATCACTCTCAAATGATCTTTCTTATGTACAATAGCTTAGCAGGCAGGCTCTGTTCTCTGTATGTAGCTATGCTTCTTGGAATATCCTGAACTGTAACACCCAGAAACTGAACATAATGCCTCCTATTATGCTCAAGCTGCTAGTCAGGTTTGCATTATAAGACCTGGTGTTTATGACCTCATCTCACTTGAAGAATTCAGTCTGAAATTTCTTATGGCAGGTGCTGAAGACTTTTGGAAAACATCAGCACAAATTATTCAGTCACTTTTAAGAACGAAATTAAAGAAGCAGACAATATGGTATCCCTTCTTGGATAGTAGTGAAGAAATTCTTACACATTATTTGGATCAGAGATTTTTAATGGACAAGGAGAAAGAAATGCTCTCTGCTTTTTTCATATTTGAGAAACTTCATCCATATTTACCCAAACCTCTATGATAAATCACAGTGTATCCTCAGTCAACTTGATGAGCTTCACAGCTAAAGAATCTCTAGACTGTGCCTGCATGGTGTACCGTGGGCCTGACAGACACAGCCTGGGCAACCCTGATATGTGCTTCTGACCTGCCACATACTTTCACTGTTTTGCCTTCACATCAGTGATTGTCCTGATGGAGAGCAGGCACAATGGACAAAGACTGGTCCTGAGGTAATTGTAAAGAAAAAGTAGAAATGGATATTGCTGCTAAACAGATTCCTGGAACTGATTAAGAATACCTTGGCTGATAAGGAAAGCAGAACCTAGCAGCTCCCTGAGAAGGATTAGGGATTCAAAAAGGTATCATGAAAGCATTTAACTTAATGCAGTAAACAGTGGGCCATTACGCCTCTGTTGAGCTACAGTAACAGACTGAAAGCCAGGACTGGCTCAGCAAAGACACTAGAAACAGAAGGAAAACGAAAGACTAGGACCGTAGGGGAATGGCAGCCAGAGAGAGGATGTGGAGGAGGACTTGCACGCAAGGGACAGCATGCAGGATTCGAGGTAAGGGTGGGGCTGGATATGAATGAGACTGAAAGACAGGAGGAGAAAGCTGAAAAAGATGTGAATGAGACTGAAAGACAGGATGAGAAAGCTGAAAAAAGGAGGTGAAGATTGAAAAAAGTAGGAACCTGAGAGCTAAGGGAGGCTAGAACTGGTATAGGGGGGCATAAAACTGACCAGGGAAGAAGAGGGTAGATTGTGAAAGCTGTGTGGGGATAAACAAGCCATAGCACAAGTCGTGAAGGTACATAAAGGATTAAGACTGTGGGGAATGATCAAAGAATCTGCATCTGCTACCACTCCCTTTCACAAGCAGAGTATCACCTTTCCTCTGCTGTCAGCAACAATCCTCAGTGTTGACCTGAGAGTGCTCTGACGGACTTGGGCCTGGCTGACAACTGAAGCACCCTGCCAGGTTTCTCATCAGCCTGCTGGTACTGTCATTGCTCCACTGGATCCCGTGGCTGACATCTGTCCTATGAATTTAAAGAATCCAATCCTTCTGATGACTTGAGTTAGTTTCTTTATTACGCTCCATGTTAGCTTTTCTGTTTGTGCATCTAGAAAACCCCACCTGATAATAGATTTACAGCTGGACTCTTTAAATGCTCTTTTATACATATAATTATGAAAATGCACAAAAGATAAAATAAGCAATATTCTTTCCTAGTAATTTGATGATTTTTGAGATGCCTACTTCTCAGCCTTCTCACTTGAATTTAACAAATTAATAACCAAATTAATTAACCAAATTCTTCTGGATATCTCCAATGCATCGAGGAGCTCTATTTTTATTTCAAGATAATGATTACTGAGTAGCTTAGCCAGGGGTCTAGAAGAATGGAGTGTGCACATCTTACTGCTGCTATAGTTTTAGATTACTGCTGCAAACCACCATCCCTTCTGTGATTTACCAAACATATGAATCATTCAAGGAAGGAGTATAATACCACAAAGTTAATCTGTTCCAGTTTCCACACAAGCATGCAGAGATCTGCACAAAGAGCCCTTTCATTCCCCTTAATACACAAGCTAGAGCACAGCCTGACCCTAGGAAAGTGTTTGCTGAGTTGAACTTGATAATAAACTTTAGAGGTGAATCATTTCACGGTTTTAGAACAGAGCAAGAGGATCAATGTTTCAGGATCACATGGTACACTACCTACCAAGCCAGACAAGACTACAGCTGTACCTTTGTGGGAAATCAGAATTAGGATGTACTCAGGGTTCTGACTGGTGAATGGTGTGGGTAGCATAAGATGAAAGAGCTTGAGCTGGAACTACTTCCATGCTTCAGGACTGTTAATGTCCCTCTCTGGTCCAAAGAGCAGACATGCCGGGACATCTGAGTGTCTCAATACAGACACCAGAAAAGCAATACTGCTCTTCACAACATCCCCTCAAAAAGCCAGAGAAGGGAATTGCTTGAGTTTCAGAGGCATTGAAAAGTGAAAGCTGTGGATTTGCAAGGTGGGGGAAGGATGGTTGTTCTGTAAATTGTGTAAATAGGAAGAAGGATGGAAGACATTCTTGAGAGAAGCAAAGAGAAGGGAATAACCTAGGATAAACCCAAATCAAACGGGGTTGCAAAAGGCATCAGGCTGGACCACATGGAATCTGGAGAAGTATCTGTGACCCACAGAGTCAGGTCTAGTTCTGAATGAAAACAATGAGATGTTTTCATTAGCTGGGTGGAGACCACGGTAATGTGGTTTTTATCAACACTAAGATAAGCAGCAGAATCATTACAAGGGCTAGAGGGAAGTATTTTCTGCCAGCACAAGATGTTTGTAAGGACAATTTACATTAATGGAATCGGCTACTGAGTGCTGGCCAGCGGAAAATATTCGTGTTGAATGCAAACAGACAGCTTGGACTACAGGCGTTTCAAAGTGCCGCGACCGCAGTAGGAACGGCTGCCCCGTGCATTTCCCGCTGGATGTCACTCTCGAGCAGTTCTGGCAGCTGTGCTTTGCCACAACAGCGCGGTACGAGCTCCAGATGGCAAACCCAGGTAGAGCGCATCGCTTTGCTACAGTGTCTGCTAAGAGGCTTAAGTGCAATTTTGTTGTTGCTTTCAGTTTTGGACTTTCCAAGCACTGCTTTTCACTGGTTCCTCTAGGGGAAACGTCACCCTAATTTAATGGATTTATTGTGTCTAGATGGTTATTGTATGGAGGTTTAACAGCATGTAAAATTCTCTCTGTATTAATCAGTTGCCTTTTTAAAGCAAAGTCTGCTAATGTCTAGTGGGGCTTGGGCAGCAGCATATATTATTCTGCTTTTTCTTCCTAAAAATACCACAGGTTTTATATAGAGAAGGCATTAGACCATCTGGTTTATTTAAATGTAATGCTCCCAACAACAGCAGAGGCAGCCAGCACAGAATTTACTCAAGTTAGTAGTCCATTTGTAGATTTCATTGTATTCACTGCACAGTGTGGCCTATTACTGCAATTATGATACCCAAGAATAATCATTATTTTAGTCAGGAGTTCCAGGAAAAGGGTCTTCATGGAAAATAATGTGTTTCTGCATAAATTTTGTACAACTTGACAGGATCCAAAGTTCCACTGCAATGCATGTTAAACATCTTTATTGCTTGAAAAGGGAATACTGAACAACCTGCTTTGCTCAGCCTGTTAAGAGCAGGAGGAAAGGTGACTGTCGATTTGCTTAGTGCCAATAGGCTCCCTTGTCAAAGAATAATCAATCTGCTCTCCAAACACTGATGTTTGAATGGCCCATTTATAAAATCTGTATGTGGCCAGTCATGTTGAGTCAGATAATGGCCCACAGATGTCTGTTATTCATCTGACCCACTCTTTATACTACCTTTGGTTTACCTTCTTTTTTTTTTTACAGAGACTTCTCATAAATTACCTGATCAATTTACGTTTCACCTTAATTAGTCATGAGAAGAAAATCAACAAGGAGTGGAAAGCAGTCACTGGTGGTGTTATAGAGTATGAGATGGCATGACTTAAGTAAACATTCATCTTCATTAAAGTTACATTGAATCAGCACTCTCTCAGATGAGTAGCTCTAACTCATAGAACTTCTGCAGTCATTCTTGTAAGCAGATCTATTAATAGGGTAAGGGTGAAATAGCTGAAATATTTGCTAAGAACAGTGGTCCAGTTCTGCAAAATCTAATTAAATGTGAAACAGCTAGAGAAATAATCCCTTCTCTATTAAGAATTCCTTAAATCTAGTATTATAAACAACCTTTTCAGAGAGAGGAATCCTGAAATCTAAAGTCCTTCCATGATATTTAAATTTTTCCCATTATCCAAAAAGATATAGAATATTATTACATGTTATATATCAAACTTTCTTATAAAATTTTATCCTGCACTTATGCATGAAGTTCAGCTTGGCAGAGCAGCTGGATTCTAAAATCAGAAGCATGGAGCTCCATGTCATTGGCCATCCCTACTCTGCTTTCATTCATTTGCCTGCTGGTACTTCCAGTATCAATATATAGTTTCATACAAAACGTAATTATTTTGTGTCAATGTTTCCATCGACCACTTAAAGTGAAAGAAGAAACAGTTTTCCTATAACAGCAGTAAGATCAATATTAACTAATTTTGTAGTATTGTCACTAAAGTTAACATTCTTCCATTACTAAGATTAAAGCACTGCATTTTTCTGAGACTTCTTTTCAAGTAAGAATTCTGCTTCTGCAATAACAACTCATCAGTCTGTTCATAATGCTTGTTATAAGCAATCTTATTGTGTAAAATGTTATTGTGGTGTTAGGTAAAATGAGATACAGTCTTACACTGAGACCTATGTAAAGCAAAATATATATAAATGTCTAGATATTGTTGCAATTTTGATTTATTTTTATCTTTGCACGTAAACCAAGGACTGTTATTCATCTGTTGTGATTAAACCATAGAACAACAATATTCCTAGTCTGTCACATTATGGGTTAAGTCATGGGATAGCTACTGTACTTTGATAGTATTCATGCAGTAAAAAAGAGTTAGCACCCTACTAGCTGTTCCCAACGAGCTACATTTGTCCATTAGTAACTGTGTTATCATTACAGTGGAGAAAACTATTAGGCAATGTATGATACAAAAACACTCAATGGAAGGTAAAAATATCTTCTTTGAGCAGCTCTTTGAGGAAGCAACATTTTGCAGCAAACATTGCGTGTTTAATAATGGAAAGATATTTTGAAAAAAGGATGTTGACCCTCTTTCTAGTGACTAAAATTTGAAGTTGTAAAACTGACATAAGCAATGGCAGTATAGTAATTTCCTGTCCACGTAACATATTTGCAAAACATAATGTTGCTGATAACGCTTACTAGGAAAGTGTAAAACCCAAAGGATGTGGATGCATCTGGGAATTCCCATGGTCCTTCCTGTGAACCAGTAAAGGAATAAGACAAAACAAACGTCTATGGGCTAATCATGCAAACTCTTATTCATAGTTTGCCACTCTTCACCTCGTTGACCTGTGAACTTTACGCTTCAATTTCCCTGTTTAAAGTCAATTCAAAGTAATCCAGCTTTCTGTCAACACTTGGCTCAGAAAATAGATAACATGTCATATAAAAACTATTTAGAAATGGATTGTTTGGGGTATGTAACTGTTCTCGGAGAGTTAGAGGCAAAAGGTGATTCTGGACTGTTTCTGGCTTCTCTTTGAACCCATATAAACCCACAGGCCATAGTGATCTGGCTGGCATGGCTCAGAATGGAGTATTTGAAAGAGCACACCAGGACACAACAAAAACCTGCACTCACAGTGGGCCCCATATGATTACTCATTTGTAGTAATTTGTTTCCTCATCCTTGCAGGAAAAATTTGCATCAGATTTGGGTTAAATGTAAGGATATGTCCTTAGATAGTTTTCCCCCTCTTCTGTGCCTGACTTTCTGCTGTTCACCAAGTATTTTCAGCCCTCCATGCCTCAGTTCTGCCTCTTGCTTGGTAAACTGGTGGCAGCTGTGTTCATCTACTCTCCTAAAGCACCCTCCAATCCATGTATAAAAGCATGCTGGCTTTGCCACAAATGGCTTTTGTTTACTGTATGTATCTGATTGTGGTCTGCTGTGCACCATATTCAGTGTAAGGAGAAAAATACATGTATTGGATATAGGTTGTAACTTTAACAGTACTCATGAAAAAAGCCTGTTGAAATTTTAAAACTAGTGGCCTGCGTACATCGGTTTTCCTATTTCCACCTGATTTATTAAAAAAATTCAAATATCCCATTTTTTACTTTGGTAGTAGTCACCAAAACCAAAGTATTTTTATTTTGATAATGTAATCTTAATAAAAACATTAAACTGTGATATGTTTCCCTCAGGAACCAGCTATCTGCAAAGAAGTTTCAACATCCACATCATCAGGAGTCACAGCTGGAGCCAGATCTCCTTGAATTATTTTGAAAATCATTAATAAACACAATAGTTTTTATGCCATCTTTCCACAGAATAATGCAACTTCCATTCTCACTAGGTCCCAGACAGGTATATATTCAATGTGTACCTGATACTTTAAAAAGAGCAAAAGGCATAACCCACAGAATTTTAGCATGTGTGGTCTGCTTACTTACCACTCTTCTTCTAAGAGGGTTATGAAACAAATACTGGGGACCAGGGTAAATAGTGTTTCAGCCATGGTATAACAATGCATGCCATGGATGTAGCCTGTTAAACGGCATCTGATCTGTTGGTAGTAACTGTAAGTTTTCTTATCCATATTAACAATATGGATAAGAAAACTTATATTTACAATATTTACAAACAATTAACAAAATTGTTATTGTTAATATTTACATATTAACAATAACAATTATCCATATTAACGTATTCTGTGTTTCAGTTTGTGTTGCTGTGGAATGCCCTAAAGCCTTTGTTTAAAACTGAAAGTGTAAAGATACTTAATTTTCAAACATGGCATTGTGTTCCTTTATACCTTACTTTAAAAATTCTTCTTCAAATATGTTTGTACGTTAAGCCAATAGTCACATCTTTCATGTTGCAACTTGCTTTTCAGGCTTTTCCATGAGAACCCAATGCTGGTATTTTTATATTCTACAACACTTCAGATTTTCGGAAGTATCTGTAATTTTGGTAACTAGAAGGAAGTTCCTCATTGCTCATACTCATGTTTGTTGCAAGTTTGTTATAATTTAGAAATCCTCATGTGTAAATCTCACTTCCTGCCTACTAGTATCAGTGAACTAGCTTTTTAATAGTGGCGCAAGAGTTCTATTTTCCATGCAGTTGTCCATCTTTCTTTAGATTCCATCGCTATATATCACGTGGCAAAGAGTGCTAGGTGTAGTACAGAAAATTTGGTGAGACAGAGAAAACAAAACAACTGATGTCTCAAAAGTTCCATGGTCAGAAACAAAAGCTCCTGCAACAGGAAAGTTAAGGGAGGAGAGAGAGGAGACGTGCCTCAGGACAAGGATATCAAGTGCTTGGGTAATCAGGGAGAAAACAGACATTAGGAGTGCAGACAGCAAAGTTTCTCAGACAATCTCTTGTGATTTCTTCTTAGTTCTTACTTACAAGTAAGAATGAGTAGTATAGACAGAATGAATTCAGAAATCTCATTAATCTCACTACTAGTTATTATTTCTGTGGCAAATACAGAAATGGACTAAATCCTGTCTATTAAGAAACATTCAAAAGGATTGGGAAATACTAAACAACAGAACAGAAAGGGTTGGGGACAAAACCAAAAGCAGGTATTCAATACGATTCTCATCTGTCATTTCTCACTGTGATAAAGGAGAAAGGGAGATGTAGAAGAATATACACTGCTAATTGTATATTGTACTTGTATACAATATTATATACCATATACACTGTAATTGTATATTGTATACATTGCTAATATTTGCTGCCCTTCCTGATGTCTCAACAAATTAATTCTGTAGCTGTCACACCTCATGCCTGAACCACTGCAGGGATGGAAACATGTTTGTCAGAGTGTCCCTGTTTTCTGTGGTTTGTGCATATTTATTCAGGGATTTAGAACTAGACATACTGTTAGTTACTGATGCCATCCAGTCTGATGTTCTCAGAGCACAGAACACATGGTAACAGCTGCCGAGAGACTCACTGTCTGTTACAGTAGTTACTGTGTATACATTTTCCTCCTAAAATGAAACTAATTGAATAATGATTTCTATGACTCATTCAGATGTTTCTTCTGTTTATGAAATGACACTGACTAATTTCTTTTATGTTGTCTGTTTCATCTAATGCATTTTTTAAAACTTTTTTCCTCTTCACTGATGACCAGGTCTAAACCCAACTCATCTGTTCAGCTGTGACATGGCTGATCAAAAGTATGTTTTGCTGTTATTTTTCAGTGGTAAGAGTCTGAAAACAAATACTGAATGGACAGTTTCATAATAAACATTGCACACTGGTAAACAGAAATACTCAAGTGTTCTTGCAAGTAAAATGGATGCAAAAAATTGATAAATTTCTGTAACGAACTTGCTGCTGATAAAAAGCACAGGCATTTCTTGCCCTGTGATTTTGTAAATCTGATTGGTGTATGGTTTGCAGCACAAATCAGCTTGTAATTGTCAATATACTGCATATAGTTAGTAACACTGAGGAAATAATTTCCTGTGTTGTTCTGTGTTTAAAAAGTGATGACAAAATAATATCAGAGCCTGTCAAATAAAACTATATTAATAGTTAAAAACTATAGTTGAGTAATTGATAATTAAAAACTTTATTAAACCTAATAACTGGTGCCTAAATTTATTTTGACTCAGGCCTACCCACTTGCCAGCATCTCTTCCAGGGATATATAGGCCTGTTTACAAGCATTCTGGGACCACACATTTAACCTGAAAGTAATGGCACTGTGAGGATACAGGTGACCAAATACTTTGAGTTACAGGGCATTCCTGAAAGCAAACATGACAAACCAGTTGGTTACCAGTTGGCTACATGGCCACATGTACCTTGTATAGTTCTCTAAACTGAAATGTGAATTGTTAAGTCACAATATTGTGAACCTTCAGCATGAATGTGAATGGCTGAAAGAGCAGTAAGGAGGGGTGGATATATGAGCAGACAATGGACAGATGAGCAGACAATGCAAGACTGTGCTTTGCATTTCCATCTGTGCTTGGATTCATAGAAATGAGTGGCCCAGGCACAATGAGAGATGGGCAGAGTCATTACTTGGTTTCATTCTTCTGAAAGGAAGAAATACAAGGAGGACAGAAAATAGAATATGTGACACATTCTTTTTTTGTCTCTAATATACTCCTTTTGTGGTTTATTTAATCTTTTTTTAGCCTGTTACACTAATGCTGAAAAAGAGAAAAGAAATTAAAAGTAGATAAAGGAAAAATGAGTGTTAGAGACTGACTCATTCTGATTCACAGCCCCATCAAATGGGGCTTACACAGTTCAGGTGGTCTAAATTGGAGTAGCCCTGTAGTTACAACCTACTGGACAGACAGAAACTCTCTCTGGAACTGCCAGGCTGGAATTTCTACAAGAATTACAACTGACAGAAGCGAGTTGTAATAAGAGATGAAGTGGACAAATATACTTAGTAAAGTATGGAAAATAAACCTTGTGTATATGCCTCTACTTCCAGTTGAACACTAGGCAGGCAGTAATCAGCCTGTCACTGAGAGGCACCACTGCAGGTCAGCAAGACAACAGAATGCAAAATGCAAAAAGATTATTCCTCTGTCCACCTCACAAATGGACAGCAGTGCATGCAGTTAGCAGAGCTGTGTCAGTGCTTCCTAGCAGACAGATTGCCACAGGCTCCTACAGGCTCAAAAGTCACATAATGTCTATATTCTCTGGATTTTTCATTAATATGTGTAGAACAGCTAAGCTGTAATACTGTAAAGCAATAAATAACTGTGCTTACTCAAACAATTAAAACTTATTTGTCTTCCCTTGAAATACCAAATAGTAGTGGGTTACATAAAGGCTTTTCCTCATTGCAGTCAAGCAGCCACCTTACCAGAAAAGGCAGCCAACACCAATCTAGACTAAATAGTGTATTAATCTGTGCAGTGATGGAGCACAAGAAAAATGTCTGCCCTGCTGCAAGGGTCCTTATGAGACAGAGAAGGGGCCCCAGAATACATTCCAGGACCTGACCTTGCCTCTTTGAAAGGGAACAGAAAGATTCATCGTGCTCCAGCTCCTCCAAGCCATTGTGCTTTGAAAACATAGCATCTGGTCCAAAATCTAATAACCTTGTGTGACCTAACTGAGCATACATTTCTCAAACTGTGTAAAATGTATTTGCTGTGCTAATTGTTCTGCTCTAAGGCTTTAAGAGGATGCCAAACATGAACAGTTGAACCTGGATTGGTGTTGACGAAGTGATCTGATCAAGGTTTTGGCACTTCTGCAGGATACCTGTTTGACAGTAAAAATGTTATTCTGTCATTATCCTGTGGATTATTCATGGCCCCTAGAATTAGCCTACTAATCTTTTTCTTTCCCATTCTACTATTTGCTGTTACAGTTCCTGGAACTGCCAGTAATCATCTTACTCCCTCTGCCAGTTATCTGTTGACTGATCAAGAAAACAGTGTAAAAATGTCTGAAGTCAATGGGTCTGAAAGTCTGTAAACAATGCGGGAAGGAGCTATGCAGTGTCTTCACATTAAAAAATATTTACTTAACAATCATCTCTAAAGTGTATCCATTAGGAAGGAGCTGCTCCAAACAGTCTTCCCTGATCATGACTTAAAATGAAAATGAAGTAAACCCATAAAAGTGGAAACAAGAGATGTCGTTAACTCTCCTTCATTTATAGTATACAGAGTCCAGCCTTTTTCAATTTAATGCAATTATTTATTTCTCTGGGAAGACCATGACTGCAAAAAATAACAATCTGATTAATGATTATTAGCAGTAAATACAAAATGTTTGTATCACATTATGTGTGGAGCCCTGAAGAAGTCATAACAATATTGAGTCATTGACTTCACTAAT
The DNA here is from genome assembly GCA_013397975.1 of Machaerirhynchus nigripectus. NCBI lineage: Eukaryota > Metazoa > Chordata > Aves > Passeriformes > Dicruridae > Machaerirhynchus > Machaerirhynchus nigripectus. The sequence continues at coordinate 1,281,287 of VZRQ01003875.1, read as the reverse complement.
TTAAGCAGACATAGAAGATGTCTCAGATGGGGGAGGTGGTGCTAACATAAGATGTGCCCTCTTTTCAGACATACACTAAGGATGATCACAACCATTATCTGCTTTGCCATTTGCAGGACATTGCTATCTGAACACAGTATGAGAAGCAAGGCTTGAGGAACCATATGTAAGTAATGCTGGCTTTTGAGAAGTTGTACTTTTCCTGCAAAGACAAAAATGTCTTTCCAAACTAATAACCCATGTTTATAAACAGTTCTGATGGCACTCAGTTCACTGCAGATGCTGCAGATTCATCCCTGGCATCAGAGCCAGTGCTGTTTTTTGCAGGATGCAACTGATGAAACTTGCAAAGGACGAGGCACTTTGAAATCTTCCCATGCTGCATTTTAATGAGTTCTTTTACTGAAATGTTTTACTAGACAATGCAGAAAGTGGGGACATGAAAAACCCTCAAACTTCAACTCCCTGAAGACATTGAAGGAAATACTGTTCCATTCTGAACGAATTTGAAATGTAAACAAATGGATATTAACTTTTTAGAATCATGAATATTTCAATGTGGCGGATTTTTTCTGATGATGTCAAAATGCAGTATTTTGCCATTCTGGTTCTTATTTTTTTCAGAACTCTATGAAAATGTCAATATTACACTTGTGATGAAAATACATTTCACTGATGGTGTACTCCATTCTGATTCTTGCATTACTGGGTGAGTTGACATAGATCTACACTGTTTTAATAAGTCTGCAGCCAAAGTATTTTAAGAGTTAAACTTTCATTAAATACTTCTGTTAATACAAAAATGTTCTCAATGCACTGATGAAACGCTATAAGTAAAATTGAAATTTTCGCTCCAGGTATGTTTTTGTAAAATAAAAATGTATTATTTACTCTCTCTCAAAGAGAGTCTGTATAGTCTGAAACTTAACTGAAACTCTCCTCTGCCAACTGAGTCTCAGAGTTTGAAGGAGATATGGATTTGCATTTGAGTTTTAAGACTCCAACTGTAGCTATTTATTAAGAAGGATCCAGACACCACTGGAACTGCACTTCAGACCATAATAATTGATTTGAAAATCCTCAATACAATTAAGTAACTTAAAGTAACATAGCGACATGTCAAAACAAGATGAGAAGACAAAGTATTTGTTTTTCTGGTATATGTCAAAGTCAGAGATCCTATCGCTGGAAATAAAGATGGTTTTGTTTTCATCTGATGATTAAAAACATATGTGCTTAGATAGTATATCAGAACTCTTGGTTATGATGTCAAATCTGACAATAGAAATTGATTAGAATAGACAATCTCTTCTTCACACTTCCATTTACTTAAGCAGACAGGGAAAAAAAAAGGAAAGAAAATTAGGAAAAATATGTCAGATTTACTTAATTCCATAATGATAAGAAGAAATTCAGAAAGATAAATCTCTTGTATCCTAAGAGTTTTTATAATTTAGGAATAATGATAACCACAATTCTCAGTGGACTCAGTCTAAGTCTAAGAAGATCAGGCCATGAAAAGTAAAATATGGAAAACACTTAATCATATGAAATCAACTACAGAAATCAGCTTCCTGCCAATCCCAGGAACCATCTGAGAGTTGCGATACTTGAAATCTTGTCCCGCATTTCATTTCATGCCTGTCTGACAGATTAACAAATAGATTTCTATACTCAGTAAAGCATAAACTATTCTGGGATTCTGTGATATACTCAGTGTTCATCTCAAGAGAATAAACCACGAATTAGTGAGGTTTGGACAGTATTTGTGTTCAGTTTTATATATGCCACCAAGCACATGACATAGGACAATGGGACTGAGCTGACAGTTTGTGGAAAGGGAGACAGGAGACACGGAATCGGGAGTACTGGGAGGAGGTGCCAGTGGGGGTGCAGCACAGAGCTTCAGGGCCCTGGACTGAGAGAGGTGGTAGGGCAGGCAGGGCAACACTGAAGAGCTGTGGTCTCCCTCGTGCTGTTTTGGAAGCAGAGTAAATGTGGTGGGGTAAAGCTTAGGGGCTGGGAGGATGGTTTGAACCAGGTGTGGTAAGAAGGCAGATGTCAGGGCAGGGTTCCAGATGCAAGGCAGCGACAAAGGAGTGAGACCTGGGGCAAGGGAGGAACATGGGAATGAAGCTTGAGCATTATGAGGAGGTGCAGCTCGTGGCACCACTTCAGATGTGGGGTAGGCACAGAGGTGTGGGGCTCGGGGCTGAGGAGGGCCACCAGGATGGGCGAGAAACACCGCGAGTCCCTGGCAAGGCTACAGAGAAGCCAGTCCCCAGCAGCGCTTCTGCAGCACGGGCGCTGGCTGAGCTGCGGGTGCCGAGGGACGGCTGCCAGGCCCAGCAATGCTGACGGTCGGGGACAGGACAGGCACAGGCGTGGCGGCGAGGGCGCGGTGAGAACACGGAGCAGCACAGCCGACAGGCTACGGAATGTCGAAATGCCCAGACCTTGGTTCTGTGCCCACACAATGATAAAGAGGAAGGAGAAAGCAAGAACTCACACAGAGCAAGCGGCAACATGCTCTGTCCCATGATCCTCCCAGGAAACACTCGGCAAAACATGGGTTGCTGTCTACAGTGATTTGTGTCAAGTGGCAATGACACGTCTGAGGGGCCAAAAACCGTCTTCAGTGCACCACGGAGCAAGGCAGGACACTGAAACCTGATGATATATTTTTCTTTGTGGCAAAGTTGATTGAATAGCTTGTCGTTCTTTTCTCCTTTTCCATCTACTTATCTGAAGGGTTGCCTTTAATATCTCATCTGCCATGGGACAAATTACATTTCTAAATTATTTTAAACCACGGAACTGAAATAGTTCATGGCATTATTGTTGTTGCTTTTATTACTATTATGCCTCTTTTTTCTCCAAAATATGTCCTTTCCCTAATTTAAAAAACAAATTGAATGATATACTCCCTATGACAAGCTAAAATTTAGCATCTAAAATCCCCAGAGAAATGAAAAAGAGTTGACTCCAACATATGAAACTTGCTGAGTAATGCTATCCCTTAAAAAAAATTCTACTCTAACTCTTGCAAACCACATCCTTTAGAAACAGACCTTACTACTCCATGTTGCATAATGTCTCTGGCAGTTGTGCTCGTTATCAGCTTTATTAGCACTTAATAATCATACAAATACTTTCCAGTTCTTTTGCTTGTTATGTCTGTGTATGGTTATACTAAACGCTGTGTCAGAAATTGCTATGAATAGGACTGTTACATTCCTTAGCACTGAGCAGTAATCCTTCTTTAGAAAGAAGAGGTGTAATTCCTAACTGAGCTTTTTTCCTTGTGTGGTGCATACATATTTACACATACACATATGTATGTGGCAAGTATATGTGTGTATATATATATATACACTAGTATATATATATATAAATACATATACACCCTGCTCTATACATGACACAAAATATGGTATTTCTGAATGTGACAGTTCATACATCCTATAATCTGCATATAATATCTTACACATAAAAGATTTTACAACCAAACTGCATTAGAGACACACTTTAGAGTTTAATGCCTACTGGTAAGAAGACAGAAATAAATACCAAAAGAGTTAATTTTGTGTCATGGAAAGTAAAACTTTATGCAGAAAAATACCAATGAAATGAAAACAAAAAGGGAAGAAGCTGCTCTCTTATCTACCTTACTAAAAGCTTACTATATCTTAATTCTGCATTCCTTGTGAACCCTAAATTCCTATCAAAGTTGATAAAGCACAGTAAAGTGAAATTAGAGGTTTAAAAAATCTATTCACACAGATTTGTGAATGAATATTGACATGACCACAGAAGTTATTTTAGGACACTAGAACAGAGAGATGAAAGCATGTTTACCTCAGAAACAGATCTTAGTGTAACAATAAGAATTTGTACAATCAGGTGATCTTCCAGGTCTTATTTCTTTTGTTGGTTAAACAGTTCCATGACCGAAGATGTCCAGAAACACAATGAGATGTGGGAGCTATGGATAGTATACGATCTATCGTACATAACCTCTAAACACACTGGAGTTTATAAAAATATGAACGTAATCTTCTAATATTTATTTAAAAATGCAGTGAAATCCCAAGTATTAGAATATGAAACAGCAGCTAAATCTGGGATGTATTCAGCTGTGACAATAAGAGAACACACTTTTCTATTTTAATAGAAGAACTTTTGAAGTCATGTAACCTTTAGCCATTGTCTCTTATGGGAGAGAAACTTTGTCTAATCTCCACATCAACACATATTTGTTGATTTCAATCCCTCTGCAAAAGGCTTTTCTCCACTGACCCAGAAATTTTGCTTATTATGCACATGACTTCATGCCACTTGCTTTGATGTGTTACTACAGTCAATCAAATACTATTTCTATTTCATGGGATATTTTACAAAAACTGTGAGAAAAGATCATGGCTCTCACAGCTACTTTTGAGCTGAGCTAATATGGAAACAGATATGACTTATCTTTACAGCAATATAAAGATGTATGTGTTTATACATACAAACAAAAGCATCATAGCTGTCGGCAGAACTGACAGATAAAGTTTGCAGGTTCTTTGACTAAGGCACTTAACTCCCTGTGACCCAGTCTCCTTATCTGAGAATTAAAGACAGTAGACCTACTAAACCTCTACTTTCCTTTTATAGTGTTTTTCAGTCGAAAAAAAGATAGTTTTGTTAGTATAATTACTTTGGTTTGCTTTCTCCAAAATACCTTGAAATCTAAGAACAAATACAAACACACATTCCTTGTTACGGGTCTGGCAGTAGAGAAAGAATACTAAATACCCTGATGTCTCGTTGTTTCCTACTATACACTACCACAGGGAGGAAGTCCTTTATGGAATATTATCAATAATCAATACAGTGCTGAACTAATTGAAGATAATTAGTTTGGAATCAGAGGCAGGGACAACCAAAACCTTAAAACTTGGGGGTGGTTTTAAATGCCGAGTAGGTATTTAACTGTATCTTTAAACTCTTGGAACCTACCAAGACTCCAAAATCATGACGACCACTTTGTGAAAAGTGATTATTGTCCCCAAAGCATTTCTGACAGTCATATTTGCTTTTACTTGAGATAGAAATAACATAAGCACAATGTTTCTGAAAGAATTTCAATGCCTTTGGTTTTGATGCTGTCAGAAGTCATAAGTCTGGTTTGGGCTGTCAAATCCTTTTCATAGCATAGGCAAATATGGTATGAGATAGTACAACTAACATGATACTAATATGGATTAATTTTGCACAGTCATGGCCTCTTAAAATTGAGATTGTAATATTTCAAGTACTCTTTTCTAAGCTACTAAATTTTTAAACAATGTGGTTTAGTAATGATGGTGTAAGATGTGTGTCTGTTTGCCTGATGATGCAAACCATAAAGAATGCATGGCGTTTATTCTCTTTGTTCATTTCTGAGCATTATTTCAGGTAGTGTTGGAGACTGTCTACATGCTAGACATTCTGGAGCCTGACTGCTTACAGGATGTCTGTCCTTATGCAGTATTGTGATAATTGGAATCATCCAGCACATTTTTGCCAATGAAAATGTCATAGGTACAGAGAACTCTCAGTTTAGAGATTTGTTTTGAGAAGATCTAGTCTTGTTGACTTTGAAGGCATGAATCAGTTTTTGTGGGCTTTTTGCAGAGGGTTTGTTGGTGGGAATTATGTTGACTTCTCCTGAAGTGACATCTGTTAGGTATAAACATTTATCCACATATTCAGACCACACTTTGCCAGCTTTGCTTATATAGTGGTTTAAATGTGAGTATGTCTTTATAATTAAACTGTGTATCCAGACTCCCTCAACACAAGCACAGCTATGCCTGCTCAGCCCAAGCCTGCCACTTCACACCCCCTCACACCTCGCAGCAGTGTCAGCCGCCAGCCAGGGTGCCATGCTGTTCCACGACTCGGTCTGTCACACAGAAGTGCCTTACCAGAAGGAGATGTTACCAAGCTTATCTTAAGCAATGCAGGTACCTAGAGCACATCAGGCTCCCAGCTCGCCTGGATTGGGACTTGTACTTCCTTTGGCAGAATAAAGGTAGGCTATATACCAAAACAGGGCTAGAGGTTTGTTTCACGCATTTCCAGATAAATAAAGAAGAAATCTTTCTGTATAAATACATTGCAACTTTTCCAATAGATTTTGTTTTGAAATTTTCTATTTCCAAATACTCTGGAAGAATCAGAAATTAAGTAATTAATGTCTTCCTGTAGGGTCTAGGAACAGACTGTTGGAGTGGGAGGCCTCTGGCAGAGTTCTGAGTACACAGGAATCACACATTAAGAGCAAAGTTCCTATGAGTTTGGAAAGATTTCAGCCATATATTTGACTTTTAAAAAGTCCGTCTTCGTTCATTTCCAGCATGCTTATTTAATTTGAGACAGATGTCTGTCATTAGCCTGTTGGTGGGGCTTGGCTCCCTGAGGCAGTGTCATGCTCTCCACTGCTCACTGCTGCTTTTTGAGTTTCTGAATGAAGAGCTTTCAGAGTTCCTCATTAGAACAGACACAGGCATAACAGGTCAGAAGCCAGGCTATTTTTTTTCTGCAGTAAAATTTATCAGTCCACCTACCTATTTCCAAGTCTCTAGTTGGATGGCATATTTTAAGAAATTGAAAAACATGTCACTGGATGCCAAACCCCTCCTTTTTCAAAAGTTTCTGCTAGTGCACGTTCTCCTCATTACTTATCTGGTTTCTTTTTGCAATAAAGCTGCAATAAGCCAGTACATTCCTGGCACTGACTGGGTCTACCTAATTGTGGTCAGACTAGCTGGGTTTCTAAGAAACTAACAAGCTGAAGTACTGGCCCTATAGCCAGCAGAAGAAGGGATCAAATTGCTTTGTTCAGCTTTCTTTTATCCAAACACTTACTCCATTAGGGGACTATTAGGGGAAACACATTCTGCAATAATAATTTGTCTTTAATTAAAGTTTTGCTTCCACCAGTGTGGGAAAAGAATCATTCGTCTGGCTTCAGTGCTGGCCCCCCATGTCTGACTATTCGACACAAGGGAGTCATTAGAGTTACTTTTTTTTTAACTGGAATTCTGTGTACTAGGGAATAGAAAAAATTAATTAAATGTCTCATCTGTGGCTTAAAATCTATGCCAAGAAGATGACTGGAAAGTTATTAAATTAAAATTTATGCTGACAGAAAGAAAATCTCTTTGTATTAAAAAATATCTGGTGTTTGCTTTTTGGTAGTTGTACACTTTCAATTCACAAACTAGCCAGTTTATTTTCAGAGATTAAAAGACTACTATGCTTTAAAATTTAGAATCGTTCATTACATCACTCATTTCTCAAATGCTTTATATTTCTCTGCTCCATGAATCTGGAAAAGATTGATACAAAAGTGGGAGGCTATGGAAAAGGAAGAACATCTGACTCACACAATTGGAAATCATGGCCAAACCACTCTGCAAGGAGGAGGTAGAATGTCCTGGGAAAATTGAAAACTATTTGTTGGAAACAAGACGTGCCAACTGTGTTCAATGGGTCTGTGTGAATCTCTGTATTTAGTGTACTCCTCTAAACTTGTACTCACCTACACACATTTAAAATTAATGCGAGAGAAACCAACACAAGTAACAACTGAATTAATGAAGCCAATTAAAATAAATGCACACTTACTAAGACCTGTGCTTTAAAGAATAGTTTGGATATTTATATACTAAATTATGTATACATATGTAAATATTAATAAGACTGATAAGTCTTACACAAATAAAATAGAAATTTTCTTTTGACTAAAAATCCATTTTTATGCTCAAAAGCGAGGCAATTAATTGTTTAATTAAAAGTTTGTACTAAAGACAACTCTGTTTTGGAAAATAAGAGATCCCTTTTTGATTTTCGGAACTGTTACAGTAGACTGCATTTATGCATGGGACTTGAGCCATCTATCACCATTTTTTTTCATTACTAGAGAGCTTTTATTTCTTATTTGCCTTTACTATATATATGGGAGACCTGTTTTTAGCCAGCAAAAGTTTATACAGTGATGTCCACTATTAAATGTATTAACAGTTGAGATGTCAAAATATTTCCATTGCACATGTAACCAGGGCACTGTAACTGAGAGAATTTCAGCAGGGCTTATGGGACCTCTCCAAATGTGATAGAGGGGAGAGGCTGATGGGAGAGGAGCAGCATACAGACACTGCCAAGTGCTGGCTAAGGTCCCAGTCCTCAGGGATGGCAACCTTCACCTACAGCAGCAGCAGTGCTAGAGGTGCTGGATATAGGGTCAGGTAGTGAGGCTTGTTCCCTCCTTATTAGACCCCAGACTGGCTAAAGGCCATATGTGCTTAGGAAGATTATTTATTTTTTTCCTGCAGTCAGCTGAATCACTTCATTCTTTCTGATCTGACTAGCAATAAGGGCAAAAAAGTTTTCTGTTGGAGCTGTGACAAACATTGCTTGGGCTGGGTTACCTGACTGCAATGGAAAACACGAACAACATAGCTGTGAGAACACATGGATCCGGAAGAGGTGGTAAAGGGCAAGGAGCAGCAATGCATCTTTGAGACAGAACCTGGTCCCACTAGTGGTTTGTATTTCAGCTATGAAAGGCAAAATATCTGATGAAAAATTACTTGAAAATGGTACTGGGCTACCAAGTGAGAGCTGGGAGAGCAAAGCATCTTGCAAGGTGCAAACCCAAATGTTAACCTTTTTTGGCACAGTTCAGCTTAAGTTCTCCTAAGTGTTGTCAGACAACATGAAGACAGCAGTTTCAAGAGGAACATGGAAGAAAAGAGAGGTCTTTTTTGTCTTATTATTAGGGGATGACAAGAAGATGCCTCTTCGTGTGGCATCTCATTCTGTATTTCAGAGCCTAGGGAAGATCCACAAGATAATGCTGTTTGTCATGTCTGCGTATGTATGTTGGCTGCCTCTGTGAAGATGTACATTTCTAGGCTATGCACTGGAAGACAAGTAAGGTATTAATTGTTACTAAGCAACTGTGGTACCCAGTAATATAGACCTAAGTCCGGGCTGCACGGGCCTGGCTCCTGAAGAGTCTTGGAACGTTCAATGGGAAAATACTATCCTCCTGACCCTGACTTATTAGCGAGTATCCTGACTTATTAGCTGAAAACAGTGCTGAGACAGCAGGAAGATGTCTGTAGCCCAAAGGAACCTGAGGGGGAAAAAAGATCCTTGGAGTGCAGTGCAGTACCAAAGCCCTGGGGAAATATCTTGGGAAGCAGACCACTCCTGCAAACCCTCTGTGACTGTGTGAGATTCTCCGGGATCAAGACAGATTTTGTCCAAGGTCAGAGAACCTTGTGTTTTGCACATGCTGTTCAGCAGATGGTTGATTGGCTTCCTTTATTCTGAGGCTTTCTGGGGATGAAAATCCCCAGCACAGTGGACAGGGAATTGAAAGCACCCAAAAAGAAACAATATGTTCTTTGGGCTTTTCACCATTTGAACGACTATGTGGAAGGCAGCCCAGTAAAATACTGGAGTCCTTCTGGGAATATGATCAGAGGGTCTGTTTGTTCTTTTGTCTTTGGTAGTAAATGCAGCAGCCAGATCTAATGTTTACTCAACATCCTGGATGGATGAAACACTAGAGGGGTGCAGGGAGGCATGATATTATATAACCACAATGACACCCGCAAACAGCATCGGTGCCAGGATTCAGAGCTACTCTCTGCTTGTTCTAGGCCCTGACAGTTTCAGTCTCCTGTATAGACAGAGTCCCAGTTATATTTTAGAAACGGATGTTCAGGCAGGTGGTACACCTTGATTGTCTCTAACAACAATTTCATGGACAGAGCAGAGCTCTTGCCCAGGAGTCTCCACACCAACTTGGCTAAATGTCCAGTCAGGCATGAATAGACAAAACATGTGAGGTAAACCCTGAAGAATTAAACTGTATTTCATCAAGAATTAAGATAAGCCCTCTTTAGGTAAGGAAAGATTTTCACTGGACTCTCCTGTTCTATTAAGCAGCAAAGGAAATTTTCGGGATGGTTTCAATGAACATGAAACCATTAGGTGGTCTGCTTGCAACAGGAAAGCAAAGGGTACACTGTAGTGTAGACAAGTCCTGTATTGATGCACTTGGCAAGATACAAAGCCAATTATAGAGCATTCTAGAGTTTACCCTGTAGATGGGTGCTTCTAAGTGGTGCTTTTACTCCTGTGGGATTTTGGTTGCTCCTCAATGGCTGACATAATTAATTCCTCCTTTACTATGAAAAACTTGGACACAACTCTTTCAAAAGATGCATGTAATTTCTTTGTCACAGGTAAAAGTTACTTAATTTCTGGTATTTCTCAGCATTCTATTGCTTTTTAATTTATTACAAAAATGTTTTGAATAGACTGTGGAGTTCAGTGGCACAATGTGAACTTACTCCTTATTCCAGTGAATACATACATAATAGGACTGGGTTCTCTGATAGTATTTTGATTGGAATAGTGCTCACAGGCCAGAAACAGCAGTGGAATGAAACTCTGGCATACTTTTCCTTCAGCATATTGCTTGCAAACTGCTAGATGATGATGATGATGATGATGATGATGATGATGACTAGAGTCATCAAATCTCCACCATTTCATGTGACAAGAAGGAAAGAAACACAGGTTTCTATAAGAGATCTGTGCAACAGAAATACACATACAGAAGATTTTAACTTCATCTAAGACAATTGTCTATCTAATAGAGCTGCTTAGAGTTTCCAGAGGGCTTAGGGCAAAAGACTGTAATTTTTTCATTGCAAAACATATTCCATAAAGTAACACCTTTCGACCCTTCAAAGGAAGAACCTGAAAACAAACTGATATCTGCCCTTTTTTTCTTCCCCCTTTGAGACACAGAATTATACCCATGCTAAAATACAAACTCCAACTTGTTCTAATCTGTTTGACAATACAAAAATACAGGATTTTTGCTATAGAACCTGTCTAGCAGTTTAAATGGAACTATTTAAAAGGAGTAAAATAAAAGTGCATCTTTTGCCCACAAGTTCTATTTTTTTGTCTAAGTAGAATTTGAACTCCATGTACACTATCTAGAATTCAAAAACAAGAAAAAAGAAATTAAGCAGAAAGATAACCTTCTTTCCCTCCTAATTTTGAGAGGGCTAAGCATTGCCACTTGATGGATGTTCCTGCCATTTCTATTGTATGCCTAAAAGAACCAAAGAAAAACAGAATACCCAGAAGAAATACTGGGGAGTGCATGCTGCTTTTATAATGGAGTAAACTAGAGTGCAGGGTTAGCTATGGTTTTTCACCCTTATGAAAGCATGATCAGCTGAGAAGTTGACCCCCAGGGACCAGGACATCCTTAGAACCACACCTGAAGGAGGAAGTTCATGCTTGGGAACTAAAACCAGTAAGCCATTCTTGGCAGTTTAGCAGTCTCCAGTCCTGAAACATTGCAGATATTCCCTACATGTGAAGTCCTGAAAGCCAAGGCTCCATAACAGCAGCCTGAATGGGTTAGAAAGGAAGCAAACAAGGCTCTCTAACAAGGTACTGCATGGTACCACAAGCCCTTTAAAATATATATATCTATATTCTTTGCCAAATACACATTTAAATAAATCACAGTTTTAAATAAATAAACCAGTTTATTGGTGAAAACATATTTGATAGAAAATTGGCAACCACTCCTACTATTGCTTTTTTATAAGGTCTCCATTCACAGTTGGAAGAAACATTATTTCCTACATAATTTGTTCCACTTGGCTTTTCAAAATAAGATCTAGCAGATCCAACTAAAACTAAGAAGCTAAAGCAATAAAAACCTAGTCAGATGAAGGGAAAGGAATGGAAATATCACATTCCATGTCTTCCTCCGGTGTTACGAAATGAAAATCATCAATTTTTTAGACTCTGTTAATCTCTAATGACACACATCAAGCTGCAGCACCTATTGACTTTATGCTATAAATGCAACGAATAAACATCTAATATTAATTTGTGCTCTATTCTAAGAGCATATACAAATTCACTCAGTTCTAAACCTTTTTAAAAGCAGTAAGCCACATCCTTAAACTCTGTGCTACCAGAAAGACAGAACATCCTATGTGGATAGCAGTCTAATAACATAATGTTCATTTCTGGAAAGAAGCAATTTTTAGGAAAGCAGCTCTTCTTTCTGGAAGGGATATGCATGACCTGATGGCCTACAGATGTGTACTGAAAACTGCCTTTGGCCTCTTTCACAGAGCACCAGATGGTCTCACATCCTGAGATTCCTCTCACATATGAGTATTGCCATCTATACGCTTAGTCACTAGAGCTATAAATAGTCTAATTACTACCTTTTTTTTTTTTTAACCAGCAAAATTCATCAGCCACTTTCGGAGGGAGATCTTCCTCAAGGAATTAGCAACAACTCAAACACGACTGGTTCAAATAGTACTTGTTAAAATTTACAAAAATGCAAATAGATCAAGTAGTTTCCAAAAAAAAAAAAAAAAGGAAAGAAAGAAAGATTGGATTTGCTGCCCTGAGCTCCCACAACGAAATTTAGCTTTTAGTGGTTGGTGTGGGAGGCAATGGTAGGAAGGAGATGGTAACAATTACTAGTTAAAGTTTCAGCCCTTGGCCTAGTCTGTCTTCTTTTGGAACTTGCCACATGTAGTCTTTATTGCAAAAATCTGTTAATAATTATTGTTCTGCAGAAAGCACTCTGGTTTTCATATCAGATTCCCATGGTTTCTGCTGGGAATGGTTCTTAAAACAGCAGAAAGGAGCCTCTCCTAACCTTCTGCTTACTGTATTATTCTCAGCATGTCGCCAGTGACACCACATTTCTGTTATACTGGGCTTTTACCAGCTAGCCATAAAGAATTTCAGAAGACTATGAAATAGTCTGGTCTAAAACTCATTGAAGAAATAACTGGAAAAAGACTAATGTTAACTTCAGAGGTTTTCAGCTCCAAAGGATTCTTTTCACCCTGCAGTGCATGACTCCTTCCTCACTTCTCTGAAAAATGGTCAATTTGAAAGGGACTGAAACCTAAGTTCCAGTCCCAAATTCTTCACATATTTTGAGGATGTAGTAACTGAGGTCTGAATTGTGTAGCTGACCCCACACTGATGGCTGAATCAAGCGCCTCAGTTACAGGCATCTTAAGGGCACAGGTTATTTGTGCCTTTTTAAAAAATTAACCTATTTGATTGCCATACATATAATGCACTGGGGGATGGGGGTAAGGGGAAAGGTCACCTGTAAACTAGAAAGTTTAACCAATGGTTTAAAAGCAGAAAATCCAAGTCAGTAACATTTCAGTTTTGGTTGCCTAACCCAAAATTTGTTATTATGGGACTAAACGTTATTTGTTTTCAATTTGTTTAAGTGAAACCCTCAGGTTTAGGCAAATTCAGACATTTCTTCATCTCTCATCTCTTCATTCCTTTTTTTTTTAAGTAAGAAAATATATTTTCCTAGACAGGTAGCATAACAAAATATCTGAATATATTATGCTAATGTTTAAAACTGAGTTTGAATTTTCCGTACGGTTTCTGGTTTTGCTACAAATAAAACTACTTAAATGATCTTCATGGTGACAAAGAAATAACTCCATTTTTAGAGGACAGTTTCTCTCAAATCCCTTTAAATTTCACACACATTTAAAGAAGTAACTCCTGTCCCATGGCATTGCAGATTTGACTCACATACGATGATGATGGGCGGAAAGCACTCTGTGCTCACAGCTGTGTTCTGTGACACATGTTGGAACTGCTATGAAATGCCTTATAAGGTATTGCCTTGGCTTGGCCTTCAGCATGTTTTTCTGAGATGGTTTTGCATGATTTGTACGCAATAAAAAGTTAAGTAATCCAAAACCTGCAGATGTACAATGGGAAAAGGCTTGCAAGGATTAAATGATGTAGGGTTTCAAACATATAAACTACAAAACCAGCTATCAGTAGTCTCCAGTGACATGGCTTAATCTGGTTCTTTAGGAGATATTCTTGAGTCTTTATCTTTTCACTTAATGAGAATAATAAAGATTTTAGAGAATAAAGAGTCATAGGTTCAGCCCAGAAAAGAGGACACTGAGGGGAGACTGCATTACAGTCCTCAGCATCCTCGTGAGGGGAACCAGAGGGGCAGACACTGATCTCCTCACTCTCTTGACCAGCGGCAGAACCCAGGGCAATGGCCTGAAGTTGTGTCAGGGGAGGTTTAGGCTGGATATCAGGAAAAGGTTCTTCACCCCGCGGGTGGCTGAGCACTGGAACAGGCTCCCCAGGGAAGTGGTCACAGCACCAGCCTGACAGAGGTCAAGAAGCATTTGGACAGTGCTCTCAGACACATGGTGTGATCCTTGGGGAGTGCTGTGCAGGGCCAGGAGTTGGACTCAATGATTGTAATGGGTCCCTTCCAACACAGCATATTCTGTGATTCTATGAAATCTTCATTCCACTTTCTGCTTCATATTATAGTCAGAGTTTGTATAACCCAAGTAAAAATACCCTTCAAACTGGGGAAAACCCCCCATTTGAAGAAGCACAAATACATGGCTTTTAGATTTTAGCTGTATGTAATAGTAACTATAGATACAATGCAGAAAGTAAAAATAACTACTTTCAAAAAGACTGTACCTCCCAATGCATTCTATACCAGTCATGTTGCTTTAGGATACTTTAGTTATACTCCTATATATTTTTCAGTTCTTCTGAAGAGCTGCTTCATCCAGTCTACAGTGTGAAATGTTGAAAGATCATGGTAATATCTCATTGTAAATAACTGGTGGATAGCTAAAAATGTCTTTCTCTATACCATAGGTTCATCTGTTTGTACATTATCCCTCTATATAATTTCTACATTTTTTTTCAAAATGCCTAATTATCCTAGTGAACACCAAGACCTCAGCACAGTGCCTTCATACCAGCTGTAAAAAGATGCCTCAGCTGTAAAGAGCTGTATAGATGAGACAGTGTGGAGAAAGGAGACACTGTTTCCACAGCAACATATAGGAACATGAGATGCAAGACAATGGTGGCCTTGCCTTTTGGACTTGGGTATAGCTTATGTGGAACACAGAAATATGCCAGAGTTCACAAATCCCCTTCAATTCCTAATACCTTTTCGCATTTACACTCTTAACTCTTGTTCTTTTGCTGATTAGGGCTGTTCAGCTGGATTCCTGTTCATCTTCTCCCCTCTAGTCTCTGGGTTCTAGGAACATTCCTTCTGCCCTCCAGTCTCTCTTGTCCATTCCATTCAGTGCTTCTTCTTCTCCTTTTCTGTCTCCCCTTTTCAGTACTTCCCCTCTTAGTAGAATTTCATCCCTGCGCCTAAGCATTCATAAGACACTTCCGCCTGACAGAGTCTTTCATTTCTCCCACTCTTTTTTAACCTGCTCCCTTTCTCTCTTAATAGGAATCTTCAAAAGCTGCTTCTAGAATGACCTGATTGTAGTGGGACTACGACTAACCACCAGGAAAACTTGTATTTCAGATACTTTCAGATTCAGCCCTGCAATCCGAAGACCTCATACCTATTTTTCAGTTACCTTCAATGCTCCTATTAAGAACAAGCCTAGCAAACTTTTATAAAAAAAGAAACACCAATACATTTTTCTACCCTGGTTCCACTGTCAGCAAAATTTGTTACACTTCTTATAATGTTCACTGAAGTTCTTCAGGGGTACTGGCAGCCAGACCATGGGGAACATGAAATATCTGTGGATCATGCACTTTTCAGGATCAGTTTTGAATGTAGCTGGACGCACCTATCATTTCCAGAAAAGAGCTGGCAGACACACCCTCTGGTAAATGAGATAGTCCTGACTAGGAATTTGAAAAGCAGGAAATTACCCTTCATGTGACAGCACCTTAGTGTGAAAAAAACCCGTATCTGTGACAATTTTAACAGTTCAGCACTTCACCATTGCCAGCATGTTTTTTATGGTGCCATGCCACTTCCTGTCCTCTACTCTTGGCTTTAAAGCATTTTAATCCTGAAATTTTAAATGCTGAATTAGAAAGGAAAACTGTATCTCCATCAATTATTCCATTTGTTTCAAACAAGACAATGAGAATGTTATTACAGCATCTGAGACAGAAAGCCACTGAGGGTGAGGATGCCAGTGAGCCTAAATGACCCAGTGGGGTCAGTCTTAACATCTCCTGTCTACTTTTGATCAGTCACTTCACACCAGCAGCAAAGCTGAACTTCACAGAAGAGGCATACAACTGAAAGCTATAGCTTGGATCCTTGTGTTAGAGGATCCAGCTGTGCAATTCTCTGTTTGTTCAATGTGCTTTTCTTCTCAGCTGCTCACTCATTTCCTCAGATACGATGAAATATCCAGGTTGCCCAATAAGTCCTCTGATATAATGTTATTTTATGGTAGCTTGTATAAGAAAAGCCAGCAGCTTCTAACCTTTCAGGCTGACTAATTTCCAGTCCCTTTCTTTATAGGCAGAGGAGTTAGTCATTGCTCCCCACTGTTCTGTTCAGGGGTGTTGCCAAGCTAGTTTATAGTAAAGCCACAGTTTGAAAGACAGCTGTATAGGTCCCAAATCCCTCTTCATCCCATTATGTTTTTGCAAAGAAAGCTTAATTATTGCCATTCCAGCCATGCCTAGAAACAGGTGCATGCAAATCCAGATTTTTCCCCTAAATATCTGGAATCGCTGCTGACCATGCTCATGAACTACATTCAATGCCAAAAAGCTACCAGTGCTTCCAGGGCAGTAACATCTGAACTCCGGGTTCACCTAAGGAGAGGCATATCAGGCATTCTGTTAAACAAGTCCTGTGACAGATGAAGAACAGCTGCCTGTTTGCCTGGGAAAGGGGAGCACTTCATCCTGACAGCAACTGGACATGCTCAGAGTGGAAAGGCTCCCAGGGAACAGCCTGGGGCAGCAAGAAGGAGACAGTAAGTGAGAAATTGTATAGACTGGGAGACTCCTGGGAGAAGGGGATTCACTGCTGCAGGGAGCAGCTCTAGTGTCATTGTGACCCATGATAGGTAGAAGGGAGCTTTAATAACGTGAGGTAGGAGCAGACCTGTTGGTCCTGCAGACCGGGTATCGACAGTGGTTTTACAGACAAGTTCTAGAGTAGTCCTGTGACCAAAAAGCCCAACTACAGTTGGCAGATATGGAGTGTCCAGGAGCAAAACACAGCAGAACAGTGTTTCTTATTATTACAGATTTACATTTTCCTCGTTTGTTATTTGCATATCTAATGATATACTATTCTAATGAGGTACAACCTATCTTAAAGGAAAAGGCATATGTGGCATGGAAGGGTCTCAGGTCCTCCTCACTCTCTGACTGGCACAGCTCAATACTGTGTATTCCTATTTTCTATACCCATGAGGATGTTCTGTGGTTTACTGAGAAGATAAGACTGCAGACTGTCACAAAGTAAGCGGATTTGTCAATTGCCTGAAGAACAGCCATCTTGTCCTTCCCTTAATGAACCAGCACCCCAGGAAATCTGAGCTGCTGAATATGTAACAGTATTCAAGACCTATTCCATTGCATTACTAAACTCACAAACATGAAGAAAGTGTTTTTAGTATTAATAATAAATTCCTGACTTTTTTTGTGCAGTCAGCCTCTCACCATTCATTCTGTGATACAATGATAAAAGAAGGAAGTGAGAAATGGAAATTCTGGCACTAAAAGACAAGCTCAGAGCAGAATGAAAAGGAAGTGTCTCTACGCACTGATCATTGAAGAGGTGTATTACAGGAAACTAGTGTCAAAAATCTTCTCCATGAATTCATGTCTGAGGATAAGAGACTTTTCAGCTTTTATTCTTTTCAATAGCACAAGATGTGAAATAATTTATTTAATTAGAAGAATGCAAATGCAAAAAAATGCGTATTTTATAAAAATTTTGAAATCAGCATGTGTTTATCTGATTCCATTTTTACAGTGAAGCAACTTTGGCTCCTTTTAGATCTTGATAGCTTTTGAAGAAAAGAGAAGCAAACTGTATTTCAGTTTAAAAGCCTTTGTCATCAGTAAGAGAAGACTTCATCAGCTGGACTGCTAACACCCAGATTTGGTCTACTCCTAACACTGTGTCAGCTCTGAGCCTTGTTGCCCTTGCACAGCCAATTTGATCCCAGGAATACAAAAATTGATAGTTTGAGGGTTTTGTTATAGTTGGTTCTTTTCTTTTTTTTCCCACTTTGTCATTGCACAGGATACAGGAAGAAAAAATTAGTTAGATCTATTTCTGCTTACTCTAATGAAGCACACGATCTTAGCGGAGAAGTACTAGCACAAATAACAATTAAAGCCAGAATAAATAATTTTGGCAGAAATTAAGCCACTGAAAGAGTGCCTTGTGAACAGGACACGTTATGATACATTCACTCCAGAGATTTTCAACAGTGGAATTACACAAAAATTAATGTGGCCAAGGACAAGAAACTTGATCATGCCAAGAGGAGTGGCATTTACTATGTCAATACATACATCAGTCATCAGTACAGGAAACTGATACAGCAAACAACTTCAAATGCAGCTGAACTGTATAATCCCTTGAAAAATGAACTGATGTGAGCTCATCTGTATGGGTAAAATAAACCCATCAGAGGTCAAGGAGCATTCCACAGAAGCAGTTATGCAAAAAGAACAAACTGTACCCACCTATGAGCAGGCACAGAAACACACACTGGGACATTTCCCAAAGTGTAGGGGAAAAATGAGCAGAAAGAAGGCAGCAAAGCATAATCAGGCCTTAACCTCTCACATAAGGATGGTGCAAAAAAAAGACTTGTCCTTCCTTTTGGCTGCTGGGATTCAGGCTGCCCAAGATTGACCAAATGACTGCTGTTTAGAGAAGAGCGACAGTAAACTATGAGGAAAAAGAGGTACTAATAAAGCCTACACCTTTAAGGGCGTTACCACAGGTTACAGCTGGGATGCCAGAGGGCATTGCAACTCTAATTCACCAACTTATTGAGCCATATTAGCTTAGGACAAAGCATTTCACACTTAGTCTTCCTGATTAAAATAGACTAACTACTAAATTACATTTCCAAGATCTCAGTATTTATCATGAAGCTTTCAACCACACAAGTTGTTTTTACAATCTGCCTTTCTACAACATTTTGAGTTATTTGCCCATAAACTGTAAAGCCTTGTTATTTGTATATGGCACCTTTGCCCAAATGACATGGGTTTCATTAGATGCATAGAGAAGATGGAAAGATGCATAATCAGAATTTTTTTTCATTTATCTTAGATTAACTTACATGAGAGGTGTCACTAAAGCTGTTTCTGCAAAGGAGGCAGCCCGGACCAGTCCTAGAGGTTTTAAACTTGCAGCTTAAGGCAGTGTCTGAGTAATAGCATCTGCCTCATAAAGATATTCTGCCATTGTGAATAATCTCAAGCATTACAAAACCTATAATAACATCAAATCTTCTGCTTTGCAGTGACTGTTGAAAAATTGCATCTTATTACTGATCTCTAGATTGTCTACCTTTAATTTTCAAGCACCATCTGGCATCATAAGTGCGTCTGTAGACTTAAAAGAGTCACCTCTTCTGCAGGTGGTTTCTTTTAAGTGAGCAGCAGTTGTTTGTTTTTCTTCACATCAACAAGTACACAGGTAGAATGAATTTATTATCGAACTAAGGAAGGCATATTTTTCTAATCTAAAATTATTCTGTTACTATACTAATTATTTTTCTTATTTTGCTAAAAAGAAAGAGTTAAACTCTCCATTTTTTACTTGTTTCTAAAAGTGACATTGAATAGTGACTGAAACCAACTGGGAAAATTGAGTAATTGGAGAAAGTAAAACAATTGGAAGAGATCATAATTTTTCTGATTCTATGACTCAAATCAGTTCATGTGTCTAGCCAGGAAAGAGACTGAAGGTATTACAAAACACAATGCTTTGTTCTTTTCCTTTTACTCTTCAGCTGGAAGGAAGGACTACAATTATTTCTCTTGTTAATCACTAGCATTAATTATGCCTCTAGTGCAGTACCGAAGTGTTTTAAATATAAGTTGGTGCTACCATACTCTGATCTATGGTGAGCCAACTCTAGGAGCTAAGCTAGTAGAAAATGACTATTTTTTATCATCAAATTTCTGGCAGTTTATCTGTCAAAACTGTAACACCAAATGCTTATGTCAAAACATGTAAGGAAATAGGGCTGTGGCAAAACTAAATTACCTTGGCTGAAGTAATTCTGGAGCTGTAGTTTCACTGTAGGATTGATCTGATTCTAACATCTGCAAATGGAAGCATCTCTTATGAATCTATTTACTCTGTGCAACAAGAATGCCCTTGGAGATGACAATGATTTACACTCCAGCAAGACAAAGATAGCAAACAGCTAGAGATGTGTGAGTTAACTCTAACCTTGCTTCTTGGTGTACTTGTAGCAGTGATGTTATAGTAACTAAAGAAACATAGTATATTAGGAAAGTTCAAAACTTTAGAAAAAAGCTAGGTCAAAATTACTCTCATGGCCTCAGAGTTGAAAGGCAACATTCAACTTTGCAGTGGCAGCAAAGAAGATTCCAAGAATGAATTGGTGAGGGTCTAGCCAAATCTGAACAGTCTTGGTGCAGTAATTAGGGTCTTTGGGGCATGCTAGGGGTTATAACAGGGGTGACACAGGTTGACAGAGCTTCTCCAGGCTGGAGGTTCAGATGTTGTCCTAGACTCACAATGAACTGAGTACCTGTGGAGATGGCTGTGGTCTTGCGACTGAATAGGGTTTCCCAACTCTTCCTTGCTGCCTCCCAGCATCTTCCTCATCCTCCCCAGAATCTTCCTCATCCTCTTCCTCCTCTCCAGACCTCAGTACAGGACCATCCCCCAGCCCAGAATGCTGTCTTATGCCCCGTCTCCCCCCATAGCACTTCACCCGTTGGTGCCCCATGCCTGGCTCAGATGCTCCACTGCGTTTCCTCCTCTGGCTCCTTCACCACTAACAGCATGTGGGACACCAAGGGAACCAAGGATCTCTTCCAGCAGCTCTAAAGCTTGGGATTATATTCAAAATGGCTCTGCATGCAACATACAGTGCAACCAGCTCAAAGAGGGGTCATACAACTCCAGCAGGAGAACAGGAGGCACAGCACAGGCCCTGGGGTCCCTCTTGTGCCTCCTCAAAACCCCTCACCATGCTCTCCTGCTCCCTTTCAGAGGCTTTGGGTCCTCACGTGCCACATGCCAACAGCTGCTCAGCCCAGTGAAAGACCCAGGGACAGAGAACAGGGACAGTTGGGTTTAGCACTCTTTTGCTCACAGCATTCTGTTCTAGTTTCTAAAACTCTGAGTGCCTGAGCCAGGGGAATTCTTGCAGCCCAAAAGAGCCTTTCCAGCTTCACATAGAGATGATAGCCTCAACACAAATCACAGAAAAATGGGGAAAACCAAAACCAAGCTTGGCTGTCATTGGCTTTTTACTGACCCAGTTTGGTTTTCTGCCCAAACTATCCACTAAACAAAATATCATAAAATCTTTCTGAACTGAATTTTTATGTCATGTCAGACTGGGCTTTGACCCAAACTAAACAAAATACTCACTGCACAGCGTTTGTACATCATACATCCCTTAATCCAGAACATTTATGGAACAATTCAAAGCAGTAGAAGGCTACAAGCTCTTAACACAAGTAGTTTTCAACTGCTCCATTTAAGATCCATCTGTTCACTCAGAGGTAAATAGACCTATCTCTTTTACTAAAATTCTCAGTGTTTTGATTTAAACATTTTTTAGTATTTTTCCATATGTGCTTATATTATGCATTATGTTAATAGATAATACCTTATGCATTAGCAGCAGGAATTACAAGTGTTTGAGACAGTTGAAAGGTCTAAAGAGAAATAATGGCCAGTGTTTTAGTAACGGTATTTTAATAACAAGAAGTTCAAAAGACTACACAACTATGGACCAACTTTAAAATTCTAGAGACATTTTAAATTTAAAATATTGAATTGAATTTTCAGCTCATGTGAAGTTGTGTAATTGCAGAATACAATGGAACTACCATGAATTTATTTCATCTGAGGATCAAGATGATATGGGTAAATAACCATCTATGAATTCAGATTTTATGTCATTTTTTGACTCTGGTGATGTTTTGAAATTGAGGAAATTTTAAAAAAAAATTAAATTTCAAGATCTTGAAATACTCTTGCATACTTTGCTTTTATGTGAAAGAATGTGGAAAGAAAGTAAAAGATCAATATTTAAAGGAAGACGTTTGCATATTTCTGAGGAAATTGCGCAATTTTCCCCATTTAGAAAGCCATGTGTCAAACTGACAGTTCTTCTGTTAGGAGATGTGACTTCACTGATCTGGCAATCCCTATGACATCATTTTCAGGAGTGACCATTACAGGAAAGCAAATTATTCTCTCCAGTTTGGTCTTGGAAAGCTAACCCCAGAGGAAACACTTTCAGTGCTCACAGATAATATCATTACTGCCTTTGTCTAATGAATGCAGTTGCACCATCTACACTTCATGTAAGAATCTATTTTCTAATTCTAAACAAAGGAATCTGAGGATTAGCATATGCCTTCAGCAATATTACTATTTTCATTTGGAAAAATTATAAAGTTGCTATATATATTTGTTTAGAAAAGAACTTCTAAGGCCTCGGATTTTTTAGAGGGAAAATTGATCAGTATTACAGGCATACTAACCTCTCTCAACAAGCTGTTCTCCTCTCAATATCAGTAGAGTTTATAAAAAATATATCTTGACATTTTTAATTTAAATATTTGAACAGCTTTCTCTCTTTGCCACATTAAGTCACTAAAATAACATTGACCAGTGTAGGCTGCAGGGTCACAGGTTCAGTAACTGAGGAGTTTTTTGTGCAGTTGCTAAATCCCCTGGTTTTGTTTCCTCTACTCTGAGCCCACTCTGCTCATTAGACAGTAGCTGCATATGACCTGCCATGCTTAACCCCAGTCCACTTAGCACGTGTAGTCATATCCACAGCCCCATTTCTCTTTCACTTCACTTTTTAGTACTACCCCTCTTTCTTAGTATATTCCAAGACTGAGGAGTCAGTGAAACTTTTTCTCTGTCTCTCCTTATCATTAGAAAATTAGGCATACCAGTTACAGTATTGTACAGTACAGTAGAGAACAGTAGTATATGGTGTTCTATATTCACCAGTTACAGTAGAGTATTCTGTGTATATCAAGTGCCTTTATAGCAGACTGCATCTTGCAGCAAGTCTACCTAAGCTGTTTGTACATCAGTTTCAGTAAGTATTTCCACAGTGCTGTTCACAGCAGTAACTACAATCAGTTGACAGCATGAGTAAAGAAATCTTCTAGCATGTGTTCCTCACTGCCTGAAATGAAACGAAGTTAAACCAATTTCCCAGCAACAGCCCCATACTCACAGTGTCACGTCATCACAAGCAAAGCAAGAGCTGTTTCACGTGCAAACTTCCTGAAACTTCTTGAAAAAGTTGTTCTCTTTCCCTCATTTCTGAAGTGATGTAATTTTCACAGTGATGGCAGATTGCAAACTGCAAATTCTAAGACTAAAGAACTAGTCCATTTTAATTTCAAATTCTTTCATGTTAGGTCCTGTCTGCTCTCCAGGTAATTCCTATGGACATTTCCCAGAATACCTAAGAAAGTAAGGATAAGAACTTCTCTAAGACAAATGCAGCTCTGAGAAAGTTTAAGGAATTTATGAAGATTAGTAATGTAGTGATAGTATCTTTTTATATCTTACCTAAATAAGTTCTTTCTTGGCTGTAGATACAATTCAGCTATTTCATAAAGACAAATGTATTTGAATTTTGACATTGAAAGCTTCAGACCAAACTTCTGGATTCTTATCACACTCTTTTCTACATGCCTTATAGGTCTAGCCAAGTTTGTGGATTTGCACACAAAGAATAGCAATCATAATTCACTCCTGGTGTGCCCTGCCTTACATTATAAAGTCAATATTGCAGTACTATGCAGTGGATTGAACAAACATGTATATCTAGATCAATTACCATTCAACTTTAGCCTAAATTATGAGGCTATTTTCTTTCATCTTCCTGTATAACCATTAAAATTAAGTTGGGCTACTCTGAAGGACCATTCAGAGCAGAGACGTATCCTAACTCCACTGACTGGAAAGGGGCTGAGGTGAAACTGAAAGTCCTAATCTCAATCTTTAAAGTTAAAAGTATAAAGACAAACCATGTGAACATTCTCTTATCCTCATAGCCAAGGTACATTCAGCATTGTTGCTCATAGATGTCCTGATCCACTTCATTTTAAACACACATTCATTCTTCATTTTTCATTCAAACTAGCCACCATATTTCAACAGCTATTAAAGATACCCAAATCAGATTGAAAGGGGTCTTTGTGTTGTAGTCACCTTATCAGAAATACTGGCTTTTAACTCCAGAAATGTTGTTCCGAGTTCAGGTAATGTATAGTAAGCAAGTTTAAAAAAATGTCATGATAAAGTAATCTAATATACCTCACTTTTTTAAACAGTTTCAGAAAATCTACTGGGTCAATAGTTTCACTATGTCTGCCAAAAATGGTAAATTGACAAGCACTGGTCGTTAGGTCCTACCTTAATCTTTTATAAGGTTCTAGAGTAGACAGAAATGTTAAAAACCCCACCAGCAAAAATAAGCAAACAAACATAAACACCAACAGATGTTTCATTAACCCTGCACCACCAAACGCCCAGACTTCTGACATAAAATAGGGCCTTATTGGAAACAAACTGTAGGATGAAAAAGCCCTAGGATGTTCACAAATCCCAGAATGGCAAGCAGACTCTAAGGCTCTCAGACTGCTATCAGTCTGGATGAGATACATGTGATGCTGTGATGTATGAGAAGAGTTATTTCCAACAGAGAATTGTTAGTGGCTTTGTGCAAGTCATCACCCACATCAATGACAGGAGAGCTGAAGGTTCCACAAGTCTAAAAGGAGCTAGTAGTTTGATCAGGGATCAGAGATCCCAGCTGACAGAAAAACCTCAGAGAGCTTATCTTGTTTAAAAGTAACACTTGGAAACTCCCAAACTATGACCTCTGTGCCACGGGCACAAAATAAAGACAAGCTAAAAAAAAGCTATTCAGGTTAAAACCGAATCTGAGCACAAGAAGTAATGAGTGCAAGGCGACTATCAGTACTCTTAGGCTGATTCTCAAAGGAATTAAGGAACTATTAGTCACACTTTAGAGCAGTCCTATAGTGAGAAAAAAACCCCCAAAAAACAACCCAAATCCAAAACAAATGTTCCTTAAATAATCAAGCATTTTATGAAAGATTACATGATTTGGCATCTGTAATAATCTCAAATTCCCACAACTCTGTGTTCCAACTTTTCTTTGATATACATCCCAGCATATTAACATTGTATGACAGCATATTCATCAACAGCTTATAGTCATAGCAAGTATACTTACTGCTGCCTTTTTGTCAAAGCTTTTAGGGAAAGTATACATAGGATTAAAATGATAGTACAAATCAAGGGAAAAGAGGTGTTATAACAAATCTCATTTGTTAGACTTTCAACATGTGCCTTTAAAGTGTTACCATTAGTAAACTTTGGCGGCTATGATAATAGGCTATGCTGATGAATCGGGAAGATACTTGAAGACAAAAGGTAATTCATGAGGTACAGCAGACAAATGCAACATTAGGAATTAAATAAACAGCAGGATTACATTAAGTCCTTTCTTGTTACAATTAGTCTAGTCAAGTTTTGAATTGCTGCCAGGAAGTCCATTTCAGGACGAGTTCAAATTAACTCCTTTTGACCAGTTTTAGCTGTAATTCCAGTGTTTCAGCAGTCACCTAATTCACTGTTTTTTCTCTTTCTCAGTCTCTCTCTGGTACTCCAAGGAGACATGAGATACCTAGATACTACATTTTTTTACTTGCTGCATGTCTCATCTGAGCGCTATATTAAAAACAAAATCATATTCATTCTCCCTTGACTATAAAAGGCTGAGGACCACAAAATCTCTGTGATTTCTTGGTGCATAAGCAAGTGTGACTGCTTATGTTTACATACCATGATGAAGCTTAATAGTATCTACTGTTGTTAATCTTAGTTACCAATAAAATAGATTATATATAAGAAAACCAGTTAAAAGATAGGCTTTTAAAGTCACAGTATGGCCATATCTCCTGCTCCCACCCTCACCCCAGTGGAAAATAATTCTGAGGAAGGGCATACACATGACCAATGTAGCAATTGCAATACATACAGGAAAAAAAAACAATACAGAGAAAATCATACCACTGAATAGGGAGATCAGTGCCAAAGCAAGCAACAAAACACTAATTCTGAAGAAAGAGAGGCAAAGACCTGCTGAGACAGCTGCACGACAAACAAAACCACCAGGAAATAAAATCTAGAAGGAACCTAAGTTAGACATCTGCAGCCAGGCATTTTGGGCTAGATTGCACAATTTACATAGAGGCCTGTGTTGAGGGTATGACTTAGCTGCATTTTATCAAGCAACTGTCACCACACCATCAGCTGCAGTCTTTTTGACGCCCTGACACGAGCCCTTATTTCTCATCCTGTCTGTCAAGATGAGGGAAGGTACTGGGGTACTTGGATTTGACAAGCCCTAGTCTGTCTGGAGTACATTATTATCAGCTCACTGAGAAAAAAATTTTTCTTGAGTACCCACACTTCAATTTGCGACATGTCCTTGTGTGAGTCATGAAGCAAGACTGGAGAGAGACTCGCTCCATGTACCCACCCATACTTATCTCTGAAGTGTCTGTTGCAAGTTTTACTGAAGGGCAAGGTAGTACCTCTGAACAGATGCAGCAGACACACATCATTAAGCAATAAATGCTACCTTGATCACTTTCTTTATTAGTGCCAAGAGCTTTAACCGCTTCAGCGGAATGTGTGTATTTATTATAACATTACACACCCAGAAGCGTCTCACTGGAGTTATGAAGCCCAATCAGCATTGCATTAAGTAAATACAATTTCTCCATCTTACTAAGATGAAACATTTCCTATTGGTCTATTTGTCTTGCTGCAGTAGTGAGACACAGTCTCATTCTTTCGTCATACTGCTTTAGTATTTTATCTCAGGTGATCAATAATTCCTTGGGCTTTAGCCTACTTTGATCACATGGATCAGTTGGCTGTGACTTACTACAAGTAAACAAAATTTCTCTTACAGTGATGAAAATGTTTGTTTTCAGTTTTATCAACATGCCAAGACTGGAGCTACAAATGTCACTCAGGAAGCAAGTTACCCTAGATAACATTTGGATTTATCAGAAGTCATCAAAAGCCCTATAGCTGCAGTATTGGTTGAAGCTATTTTCTAATATCGTGAAATTTTTGAAGTTACTATTGAATTTGAGTTTGTGTCATTTTACTCAGTGAATCAAGAAAACTTACATTGACATGACTGAGCCCTAACCCTTTAATTGTAAACTGAGGGTAAGGAGAGTGCTAGTGGATACTATAGGATAGGCATTCTTTACAAAAAAAACCAAAAACCCCGACCAAACAGAAAAAGAATAATGTTTAATGCAGTGCAGATTTGGAGCTAAGAAAATTTACCACTGATATGCAGTCCTACAGTATGCCACAGCAGTAAGAATGCTGAAAAAGAACAGTCAGCAACAGTGTGGCCAGATCCACCATTCCACTTGCAGATGCGATGCTCCCTTCACGGCATCTGCAGTTTGTATGTCATGCCTTAAGATTCCTAGAAAATCTATGACGTCAACTGCTCTACAAGGGAAAACATTATGCTCATTTTAACAGGAATCTTGCTTCCTCTAAAGGCTTGCTATAATTGCAAAAAAGTGTCCCTGTTGGTTTCATATCATATTAAAAACATGTAAGAATTAATTATTTGAGCGGCTTATATTCTGAAATTACTTGCACATTTCTCAGTTTAATGGTTTTTTTTAGTAAGGGGGTCACATTCCTTAGTTAAAATTCCTAGTGATGGTATTAGCTGTTCTCTTTTGTATTTTCTGTCTCTTTTTTGAAGTTTGTTCTTCAACACTGTATGCTATAATAATAGCTGAATCAATGGGTTGGGTTTTGCAAGTCATATTACATAAAGATTTTCAGGCTCTTATAAATTAATAGACTTAGCTCAGTCATTTAAAAACAAAATTTGTCTCAATATCAAGAATTCTTAGCAAAAGAACTTCTGAAAAAATGGCTGGTTTCCCTGTATCTCTTGTGCTGTAGGTACAAACCTAGTCAGTCATGAGCTCAGCTTCCAGGTTTTGAAGGCCCTGTGCTAATAACACTGTTAATTGAGCATAAGTCTGGAAGTCTGGAGAAGAGTGCAAGACCAAAAGTAGTGAGATAAATACAATGACACGAACCATATCACTAAAAACATTTTCTTTGTTTTTATCAAATCAGGATTCAAGCAAGGAGGGGGGAAGTTCTTATCTGTGTATTCACAGTGCTGCTGAAAGGAGAATGACTAGTTTGGTCTTGGCAGTCTTCAGCTAAGTAATGTTGATCACACATGTGGATACTGTCACTTTTGGATATATTCCCGGGTATTTATACCTTTGAATTATAAAAATTTATTTTTATGTCTGAAAATACCCATGTAAATCAAGATGTTATTCATGGAGAATTGCCCTTTTCCATCTTTTAAAAACTGCCTTTTTAAGAAAAGAGAACAAGGACTACTAATTGTTAACAGAGGTGAAAATAAGGAAGGAATAAAATCATTCCACAAATTAATGACTGTCACCAATACAACAAATAGGAAAAAATTCCTGTGACTTCATGGCCTGTTTCTATTCCTCCTCATAGAAAAGCAAGAAATAAAATAGTTCAAGTTGAATTAGCTAGATGCACTTTTTTACTAAGTTTCACACGCACTAATAAAATTAGGCCCATTTCTTCTATGCCTCACTGCTTGTAGAGCCATTTATACTTTAAAAAGTGGACAAAGACACCACAGAATCAAAACTGTCAAGTTCATAATCAAAACTTTGTAATAGGGAGTTTGCATATGCACTACAGTTTATGAGAGCATGTTGATTACAAGAGGGAATGGTAGCAGGCATAGCATAAATCAGGTTAAATTAGGATCCAGCACTGCATTAGGGCATGACAAAGAGTGTCTCAGTGTGTTGAAAACCTACAATTTCCAAACTTCTCTTTTTCTGATGTCACATCCTCTTCTTCAGAAATCCTTTATCTGTCTCTCACGTACTTTTCACCTGCTGCTGCACATGAGGAAGTATATCAAGCAACACTTCAGCTCCAAAAAAGGCACGAAGAAGTTCAATTGCCCCAAATAAAGAGATCAAATGAAAAGCAAAAAGCATCAGAGTTTTGAAACAAAACCTTATTACACAGTTCCGGTGCTGATTACTGGAGTTGGCTAGAGTCTGACAAGAATAACTTGGTTCTTCAAATACATTAAAGTATGTGCTGTATTCAGAGCATCAATATCAGAACATTTGAAATGGATGTTTTGCACAAAGCTCCTCTGTCAAGCTGAAAGTGGTACTTAGCAACATCTCAGTGCAATCTATATTGATATAGGTACCCACACGGGAAACAGAAAAGAGCTGCTCCTTGGATCAGGTTCTATCCCAAGGTAAATGCAGACTCATAAGTAAGCCCATATTAAATGAGAACAAAACTTTCCTTCCTTTTCAATTGTAGCAGTGCATCCTTACTGGTAACAGCAAACAGGAAAATGCACAGGCAGGTGCATGATAGCAGATAGCATTTTTATGCTATCACGGAGTCACACAAGACAACACGAGGCTTAGAAAGTCTGCAAGATGCAGACTGTGCTGTGTGGTCATACCCTGCCACCCCACAAGGGTTAGCAGTTGGGAGTGCAGCTATTTCCTATCTGGAAATGATCATGCTCTAATATTTTAACTGTGGATATAAGTAGAAAAGATTTGTTGGCAAACTTAAAGCAGGATTAATGTGAGCTGGCTGTCAGAAGAGAACATTAGCTGATGATCCCTTGACACAGAGGTACTGGTCTTGAGAAGGAAACAAAATCTATGTATGTATGTATGTAGGTATGTCTGTTTTAAGCCTGCTAACGGGGCAGATACTATTGCTGACACATTCAGGTCTTACACATGCTTAAATCTCATTTACTTTGAGCCTGATTTTCCCCTCCTTTCTATCATCAAATTAAATCCATAAAGCTTAAACTACTATACACAGTGTAAACAAGATTAGGATATGTGTCCTTTCTTTTAACAGAGTTGCACAACTACACAAAGATTACAAATAAATGCAAATGAATTAGAACTAGGTGATCTAAAAGTTCCAGGTTCTACAGGTTCAGACTTGTTATGAACTACATACCATCAAATTATAAATCTAGGTTGTAACTGAAAAATCTTCTGACAACTCCTCTCAGATCTAGAGAGAATTAATGCTTCTTTAGTAATGGAAGTTAGTTTTTGATCTGCCTCAGTAGTACACACTTTAGCATTAAGCCAGCTGTGTAGAGGGAAAATCTCGGAACCTGAAGACACAAGCAACTGACTTTTACTTGCTGTCTTTCTTCTGGAAGCACTGTTGAAGCAAAAGTAGGAAAGGGTTGGGTCACTCTCTTCAAATCAAAGACTTGAAAGAAAACAAAACAAAAAAAGGCCATTATACATTGCAGAATGCTTCCAAGACTAATGACAAAAATACTTAAAAAGGTGGAGTTGGGTCTCTGGGTATAGTCAGCTCAAATATATATTTTGCAATTAAAAAATGTCATTAAGAGAAAATGCAGCCTCTGAACAGATAAATATTTTGACTGTGAAGCTGGATTTATGATGAAAATATTTGTAATACAGTTAAACCTGTGTAATTTTCTTGGTCAAAGGATTTCTGTATAGTTCTCTGCACACTCCAGCCATATTGTTGTTACAGGCCAGCTCACTTATCTGGCACAAGTAAGCTATACAGGAAAAAACCAGGTTAAAAACGTATGTAATGAATACATATTTGGCATAGTTTTTCTTATATTAATTACCCCTGTCTCTGAAAGCAAGTAGCATAATAAAAGACATTTAATAATGTAATGAAACATTTCATCTGGGACTACTCTTCTGAAGGATAAATAAAGCTAAAAATAACCTAACATTAACAATATCTCCATTGTACTGAACAGTCTCTGTTACTTGCCCCTTTGCTACTGACAGAGAGAGAACTGGGAGAGTTGGTAGAACAAACCTGAAAGGAGATGGAGAGCCCAGCCGGGTGAAGGCAAGTAAAACCCACAACTAATAGGGGAATTAGTTGCTGAGCAACAACTATGGAAACATGTGGAAAACACGCCGTATTTGCCAAATGATCAAGGCAAAATATAGAGCTATTATCGACACTAACTAGAGTGTCAGTTCAACTTAAGAGCATTTTTAGCTGCAATTTTCCTTCTTAAAAACAGAGGTTTCTTTCAGAATTAAATTAGATCAAGTTATGAATGTAAGTTACAGGAGACAGTGAAGGGGGAGGTAGCAAAAGAGACTAATAAAAGCCAGTCCCCTGCCTGCCTTTCTCAAATGGGAGTCTACACTGCTTATTACTGGCAAAATATCCAAAGAGGCAGAACAAAACTTGTCTGTTTCTTTCCTGGCAGCAAGAAAATATGTTTCCCTGCATACTTCTGTTAGTTTCTTTCAACTGTAAATTTCTCCTGTGTCATCAAGACTTAGTCCAAAAAAGTGTCTGACCCCATTCTTCCTTTCAAGTCACACATAAAAGCCTTTGTGAGTCCAGTATTTTTCGTTTCTCAGATTTCTGGTTCAAGTGAATCAGTGAGCAATGCATTAGTCAATTCATGGGCAAAGCAGGCCATATTTATATTCTAAAGGTGTCTGAGTTTCAGTTCTTAGTGCTCCGTCCTTTCTTTCCCAGAAAATGGAAGTATCATAATCTTTATCATAAGAAGGTTTAGGAATTAACACAATCAATGAAAGAAAATTCTCAGTGCACGCTGAATTCAAAAACCTTGTTAAGAATCAAAACTGTTAGTAATGTATTTTGCACACCACTACACGTGACTTCCCAATTAATTCAGTCGGTCTTTTCAAACAAGTAACAAAGAATAAACACTGAACTTCGAACAAGTTTGGGGTTTGGACATGAATCTATAAAGTACTGAGAAATATTGAAGCCGGAAGAACAGAAGGATTTGATAAAATCTTCCAGATTCTGGGGACATAGCTTTGGACTCAAGACAAGATAGCAAAGTCTGAATTTAAGCAGAATTGTACAGTAAGAGTTTAAATACTATAATAAAAGAGTTTGGAAGATGAAATTCAGCCAAATCTGGCCTCTCACACTGGAATTCCACCTCCCCCATAGAATGTCCGTCTCTGCCTGGCAGTACAACATGTTTGAAAAGATAACACCTCGAGTTCAAATTCCTCCTGAGATTTTAAAATTCCAAGGTGATACAATCTCAGCTCAAGCCTCTGCTGTTTGTCAAGAGGTGCTTATGTCAAGCCTGCTTCTCAGAATAAGAGGAGAGACGGAGGAAAGCATCCTGTGAAACATTTGAAAAATGCAGTTCAAGGTTTTGTTTGTCTAGCCAGGTTCCATGTTGAATTGAAATGCTTTGAAGATCTTAAAGCTCCAGCAAAGTTATTATCAAAATTAAGTAATACTTAAGATTGGAATTGGGTAATCTAGATGATAATATAGGCTTCTTTTTACTAAAGCATTTCAGGAAAATTTATCAGGGCTGATGATGAAAAAAAAAAGAGGCAGGAAAATAGAAACACTATCAAGGACTGCAGCACCAGGTCCACAGATTTTTCACTCTTCTTGGGACGGCTAGTTAATCAGTACACTGTTATCTGCCTTCAGTGTCTTGCATTATTGTGCAATATTGTGTTTGATAAAGGAAAAGATCAGCACAGATGCTAAAGATTATTGACAAAGAAGGGCAAAGCTACATATATCCAGCTAAATCTTTGCAAATATTTCTATGTCTTTCAAAACTCATGTGCTGCTAGCACAGGGAGGTGCTATTGAATTGGTACTCAATGCACACTCTGACCTTTATCAGCAGAAGGGCATCTTCTATGCAGAAACTATGCAAGTTTTACAGTCAATTTTTTCCCCTGCATCTAGGACTTGCACTAGAAAATGGGAACTACCTCCAATAAGATTAACTTCTGGACATACAGGTGTGTGATTCAGCATGAGGCACACTGCACTGTGTCTATATACCTGAGTGAATGTAAATATGCTTCTGCATTATTATCAGACTCGACCTTGTTCTATTTACGTCTCCCTTCTTGTGTCCCTTTGCTAAAAGACAGAGTGAAAACAACTGCACTGATTAACAGGGGAAGACTATACTTGCTTTGCATACTTTTTGAACATTAGCATTACTGGTTTCCTGAGAAGTTAGAAAAGGAGACATACAAGTCTACCAGTCCTGTTTGTGTCTGGTACATTACGTTCTGCTAAAAAGAAAATAAGAAAAAGAATGAATGAGAGGCATAGCAAGGAGGAGCCTGCAGTAAAAACAGAGAATGGAAGACTGCTGAGAAGATCAGGAAATTGATATGAAGCCAATTCCCCAACTGATTTTAAAAAGAATTTTTTCTAGGGACCTAAATGAACTCTTCAAATTTACTGCAACCCATGAAAGATTGTGGGGAGAAGTGCAAACCTAGAGGACAGGACTGTGTTTTGTACGAAAGAATGAATAGAGAACTTTAATTTAATAAGAACTTTCATTTTTCTTATGTCTTGTGCTACGTTATCCTATTTTAAAAGTGCATAGTTCCAATTTTTGTTTAAATGCAAGTTAGCTTTGAGTTTGTAAGACCCTTTAAAGTGCTATAGTACGCAGCATTTGGAAAAGCAATAGTACTTCAGAGCTTACACTAACCAGGGTACCATGTGGTTGCTGGTTACCCTGCCACCAGCAACCATACTCCTTACTACTGCTTCACCAAAGCACTGAGGAGCCTGTTTGTAACTGGAATCTTACAGGAGGATGGCTTTGACTTTCTAGATGTCTTAGATTGCCGAGGAATATTTACTCTTCATTTGAAAGGTACTTTTCCTTCTATTCTAATAACTGTTGTACCAATCACATACCAACCACACCGTTTAAATCTGAAGGAACCACATTAGTAGGTGGGGGGAAGAGATACATAGACCAAGATGTACCTATCAGCAGGAGTCAGTGTAGTTTAGATGATGGAGGCCAATACCGGGAAACAAAAACTGGTCTGACGTTATTTTGAAGTTAAATATCATGGGGAAAGAACAAGATAACTGGACTAAAATAAAATCAGTTTTTCAAGCTTAAAATCTTAGACTGTATAGCTGTTAATAAAATAAGCTGAAAATACACATTCTGATCATAACTGATCAATGTCATTAATTGTTATTGTTTCTTTGTTCTAAGGAAACCCTCAACATGAGGACATATTCCTTCTATGTACTTTACGTTCTTTTCAATTACACTCACAAAGCTCTGAGCACTGCTAATCAAACAGCTACATGTTCAAAGACAACAGTTTGGAATGCCACAATTCAGGCTTTACAAGAGACCCTAACTTGGCTCCTAACACATTAAAATACAAAATACAATGACACAGTTGTTTTAAAATCCTTGAGAATTTCAGGGTTCAACATTCAGCCGTTTGCTACAAACCACAAATCTTTTCTAACTAAATACCAGTTACTGGACGTTTCTCCTCAGCCCTTCTTTACTAACTCCTGAATCAATTCACACAGTCACTAGAAGTGCACCCTGTGAGCCCCCTGATATGATGAAAGTATGCATTTGTGTGCTGGCTGCTACAGAAGGATTGCTCCACACACAGGGGCGTAACGCCTTAGTTAGTAACAGTTTAAGCTGTAATAATCTTGCCCTTAAACTGGCTTGAGTTAAAATTGTTTTTGCATTCAAAGACAGAGAATGAGTATGTCTCATGTATGTAAAGTATGTAAAGAACAGTGTAGGAATACTCGAGAAAACTCCTTCATCTTGTCCTTAGATCATTTCTAAGATGCTTCTTTTCCTTTATACTGGACAGATAAGAAACTGATCAGCAGCAATAATACCCCTCCCTTTACATGTATTTTTTTGTCAGGGCTAAAATTTAAAGTTCTTTACACTGACTTCTACAATTTGAGTTGACAAGTAACCCAATGCAGCAGAAAATATCTAGTAAGTGATATGGTGTGCCAGTATTTTGTCAATACTAACTGGCATCAAAGAACAGTAAGAATCAAATCCCTCTTTATCTCACAGTAAAATACTTCACATTTTACAGTGAAGTAAAATTCCCTATTTCTTGTCATGATGATGAACTCAGATCAAAGCATCCTGCATTAGCCTTTTATGTATTTTAATATTTGCTTTGTTCCTTGAAAATAAAATTTCAAGTCTAACACTGGGGGCACAAGTATACTAATTTCAGTAGATATCATGTCTTGTTTACACTGTTGTATCATTTTAAAAAATGTCACTTTACATTGATAATTAATTATTCCTTAGGCTGTGAGCAATTATGTCAAATTAAATAGATCATTCATGTAGTATTTGGATAGTGTTCTACTGGCATAGCAGGCCCATTATGTCCAAATACCAAATCCAGAATTATTCTCCTATAGCTAATCTGACCCATTTTTCAGTTATCTTTAGTCTACTCACTCCCACCTCAGCAAAAAAGGCAGCATCAACAAAGTAATGTAATGTCAAAGAATAGCAAGATATTTAAGAAACTCAATTTAATTTTGCTGGTTAGTACAGAATGGGGGTTTTTTTGTATCAAATTACTCCAAAAGAGAAAGCCATTTTACAAGAAGATTAAACATTACAATAGCAAAGCCAAACAGAGTGCTGTTTAAATTTTCCTCTCTCTTAGTTCCTAAGAATAGGTTTAATGACAGCCTAGGGACCACATTTGTTCAAACTGAAGATTTGTTTACTTTACCCATGTAATTGCCTAACCTTCAAGGCGTGCTCATACCAAATATTTTTAAAGAACACTGAATTTGACTAGCACTACCTTCACTGAGAAGTTATATATGCCACATCTAATATTAATAAGTCAGTATTTTTTAAAAATCTGTGAGAAAGGGGAATAAGATTTACTGACAGCTATAAATAACTGTCTGGTAAAATGGATTTATTTAAGTCCTGAAATTTAAAGAGTCATGAGCTAAGACTTAGACTGGATTCAATATGAAAAAATTGAATGTATTTGAAAAAATAAAATGAAAAAATCTTAATGTACTTGCCTCCTTTAAACAAGTTTTATTGTCACTTAATATTTATGTTGCTTCTGGGGTTTTTTTTCAGTTTGGTCTCTTCATCACAAACTCAGGCATGAGAAGAAAACCTAAATATATAAGGTCTGGTAGTTGCACTTGTGTTTAACAACACTTGGGAAAAATAAATCTTTTGAGGGAGATGCATAGGAGCCACAAGATCAATTTATGTCATTAAGATATAACAGGGTGAACTAAATACCCCAAGAGGCAACTTCACAATTGTGACAGAACACCTGGAAAAAAGGGAAGACAGCATCATGGTGTCAACAGATTCAACCTTGTAACACTTCGGTTTGGCCAAACAAAAGCCACACAGAAGAAACTGATAGAATTTAGTGTCTCTATCTCCATAGTTTCTGTTGTGCTCCAGTGACATTTATTACTACTTTTGTAATTGCTTGTCCTCTAGCAGGAGAGCCTCACTAGTAAACAAACACAGCTGTTCAAGCACTACAGCAGCACCCGGGCACTCCTCACAACACAGCTGTGCTATTGCTGTAGTCACTCGCTTTCTGAAATCTTTCATTTCAGAAACACCAAATCAACTAAAGCATAGTTTAAATTTTCATTTACAAAACCCTAAACACCAAATCAACCACAGCATAGCTTAAATTTTCATTTACACAACCTTATTTACCCCCAGGCATCGCTGAAGATCACAGAAATAAAATGCACCCAAATATGTTGGTCAAACTCTTTTTCATGAAACTGTGCTGCAAAACAAGATTTTGAAAAGGATAATAAACTCATCACACATCATTCTGTGAGTAAGAAACAGGAACTTGGCGGTAACGCCAAAGCAATGTTGACAAGAATTTTCAGAGCGGAAAAGGCTCAAAGCCTCCCTCCCTGGGATGCCTGCCCTGCCTCCCAAGCAGGCATCATTTCCACACAGGATCCCAGAGCCCCTCCAGACTCAAAAACTCCCCCAAGATTTGTTCCTGTGCTAGTGTCTCCTTTAAAAGTATCCATATGATAAGTGAGGAGATGTGTGTATGACCAATGTGGCAACAACACAAATTTTGAAAGCAGAATTTCAGAAAAACATACAAATATTTGCTTCAGGATTTCTACTATCAACAAGAAATTCGTATTGTACCTGTGACTCCTCTGTAAGAAATCTCTTTTGCTAATTTCAATTTTTATATCAATTTTGTTTATTCATTACTTATTTTCAACACGTGAAAGGAAGATCCATTAATGTCAGAACTGGATTTAAATTTTAAACTCGTTCTATCCCAGTGAAACTTTATAATTTTCTGTTAAGCTATGTGATTTTATAAAATCACATGGTAGCTTTAGAATCACAGAATAATTTATAATAGTTTAGATAATAAGAAAATCAGGGATTCACAAGGAATTTGTGATACTGGGACTTTCATTGGTATGGAGATTTCAGGAATAAACACTACTTTTAGGTATAAAAGTTGATTCTTCACTCCATTACACTTATTTAATGACTTTGCTTACCACAGGGAAACTATGCTAATTAAGTTTCTGTGCATCAAAAAGGGAACTTGGTAACTAATTTTACAACATTATACAAGTCCTCTTAATTACAAATACTGTTTCTCAGCGGTATTTGTGAGTCTGTGTATGCATTTATAACACAGTATTTGATAAAGCAGCTCTGCAAGAGAAATGCTAAGATATTTATGGAAGCAGGTACCAAGTCAGAGGTTGTTACCTCTGGGGTTTCTAATGAAATATAATTAATTGTATAATTACATTATTTACCCAATCATATGGGTCACTAAAACAAATTAAACAAAGATTTAAATTCAACATAAATACCAGGAGCAATTTCATTTTGGAAAAAGCTCTCAGGGATTTCAAATCTTGCTCACACATGAATTTTAAACTATTGGGCATGACGATATTGCTGACTTTCATGTTAGCATGGAGTGATGAACGTTTATAGCACTACAAAATTTCAAAACATTAATAACTATTACAAAATTTTACTTACAGTCTTGCAAAACCATCAGCGTAAAGAAACCAATTTGTCACTGATGTCACCTGAGGCATTCCACTTCAACAATTATATATGACAGTACAGAAAACACCATGTGGCAATTGCTTTGCTAAGCTAAGAATTATTTGTAGCTTTCTCTAGGCAAACCAATTTAGAGACTTGGCAGGTCATACTGTAAAAATAAATACGTGCATCCCTTTAAAAAAAAAAAAAAGAGTTTCACAGATTTAGTTTTGCTTTTCTCCTCACTTTTCCCATAATCAATTGGTTCCGTATCATACACATCAAAGAAAGAAGATCTTTAGAATCTGCTTGCATTCTGGCAACCTTTCCAAATGGGGAACAACTATGATTCCACCCAGTTCACTAGAATTAAGATGTCACAGAGTGGCAGAGGTCATCTAAACTAAAACTTGCAGCCAGGCTCATG
This sequence comes from Machaerirhynchus nigripectus, assembly GCA_013397975.1. Lineage (NCBI taxonomy): Eukaryota > Metazoa > Chordata > Aves > Passeriformes > Dicruridae > Machaerirhynchus > Machaerirhynchus nigripectus. The sequence continues at coordinate 1,242,635 of VZRQ01003875.1, read as the reverse complement.
CTCTTGCGTGTCTCCCACATATTCTAAAAAGTCACAGCAAGATCCTGGTCTCCATCAATAGAAATGTTCCATTTATTTCAACACTGAAATAGATTCATTTGACTTGCCTTACTTAGATGCCTATACTAGGAAAAGATGTACTTCACCTTAGGAATGAAATTTTTCTCTGCTGATTGTAACATGAGCACAGGATGACTAAATTGGTTAGAGACATGTACAGAGACGATGCCTACATTTTGGCATTCCACTATGGGAGCCAAATACTACGTTTTTAGACCAATTGCCAGAGATCTACGTCAGCAGAAGGCTCTCCTGCATGTAGCAACATATGTTTGAAAAAAGGCACAATTTTTCTGTATTAAATGAGCTGTTGAAATACCATAAAGTGGGATGTATATGTGCCCAGAATGTCAGTTAATGTCACAGTTAAGTCACTGGCTGCTGAGCAGACTTCAGAGGCATCAGCCCATGTCAGGCTGTGTGAAGTTCCTCCTCTCTCCCATTCTGGTTGATGCCTGGAACCAGGCAGTGCTGAGCAGTTCTCATTCTGTGGTCAAATCTGCTCTTGGTCAAAGAAGAGAAAAGAGCAGAGGTGGCAGCAGCTCCTCACCTCAGTGCTCCTCCTTTTTCCATCACGCCAGCCTGATCTAGCTGCACTGCCCCCTTGCATTTTTGCCCCCCCCATCTTTCAAATTTTCCCCTCAACTTCCTTCCCTCAGAATGGCTAGCTTGGTAAAGTTATCCTACTTCCTCTAACCACACAGCTCCCCTCAGCTGGCAGGCAAACTGGTTTAAATAGTTTACTCTGGCAAACTGGTGGCCTCCTTCTCTCACGCTGCAGCAAGGAGAAGGACATCTAAAAGCCTTGTGTTAGTGAACACTGAGGTATCTTGCTGGAAACTGGAATAAGGTAGCAGTGATTACACTGGTTAATCTGGACAAGGTCTGGATGGTTCTTCACCTATCTCAAGTGTGGGAGCTCTTGATAGAAGAGAAGCGAGTAAGAAGGAATGGGCAGGAGAATGGGATCCTGAGATTACCTGCATAAAAAGTGGAAACCACCGCTGACCCACTTCCCATCCTTTGTGACTGAACTGCATGAAATTAAGTGGAATTAAACCCTAAAGGTGATTTTAAAGTTTTATATAAGCACCTCTTTCTTTAAACGTGTGAGTACTGTTTTTCTTTTTAGAGTCCTTTGAAAATCAACTGTGATCTTGTAAGGTCACCATCTTGAAAAGCAAGACACACAAGATCTGTATTCTACACCAAGTTAAAGCGTGCATTTTTTTGGCTGATGTAATGTTGGTATACAGCTACACAGACACAGTGCTGAAATTTGATCAAAAACAAAGCAGGAAAATGAGAAGGTGTATGGCTGGATTTTAATGAAGGTATGCCAATAACTTAAAAATCAAGGGTTTAGGTGTACCTTAGAACATACTGTATGAATTCTGATGCAGACTCTGGTTGACATGGATATTGTAGTTTGTTCCATATGCATTTATTTTGCATTATGACACAGAACGGATTGCTTGCAGACAAGTACGTGCCAATCATGACAATTAAAGGTAATTAAATATGAAACTTCCCCATTAGTCTTCTTCTCTTACCTATATGTTCCACGTACATTGTACCAAATCAGCATCAAAATAAAAAGAGTCAGTTAAGACTGTAAATGCGCATGTCCCCCTGAATTATGACACAGGTGCTACTGCATGGTCTGTCCCACCTTCCTGCGCCAGAGTCCTGAGCGCCTGCGAACACAGCTCCCTCTAGAGCTTAAGTATTACACAGAACCACAACACGCAACCCCGGCCTGCGTGAAGGTCTCAGGGGACACCGTGACAGCCACACACAGCCCGGAGCCTGGCGCAAAGGTTGAGGTGCGGAAAACCTTCTGTCAGATTCCCTGTTCCTCTGGAAATGGCATACCTTTCTAATGTGACCTATCCGGAAAAGGGTTAACAGCCCCTGGTTTTTAGGAGAGGTGAGGTACTAAGCCCTGAACACCTGAAACTTACTGTCTGTCTAGTGTGACCGGAGAGCCTTGACAGGGTTCACGTACGCGCGGAGTGAGGGAACAGAGGATGTGATCTGGCTGAGCAGCTGCGTCCAGTGTCCTGTGCGGTGAGGCAAGGACTGACATATTTAGCCCTTCAGCATGTACAGGATCAAAGTTGATTAACCCAACATCACTTCTGCATGACCGGCTGCCCCCCAGAGCAGCCACTTCGGCGCTTCGGTGCCCCTCGACAGCCATCTAAAAGGTTTGCCGTGGATGAAGCTGGTTATCCAGCGATGTCCAGTCTCACCAGTATTTCAAGAGAAGAAGGGAGGGGTGGAACTAGTGCCTGGTGACACCAAACAGGCAGAGGGACACGGACCGCAGGCATGTCGGGGTGCGCCCTCACGTCCAGGTGGGCCTGCGCCAGGGGACGCGGTGCCGGGACTGGAGCCCCCGGGACACGGCCGTCCCTCGGCGCCCCTCCCCTGACATTCTTCGAAGATCCCCCGCTGTGCTTGCTCAACCCGGGAGTGCCCGAGCGCTTCCGCCGCGCTCCGTCCCCTCGCCCCCGCTGGGTGGCCCCGCGGGCGAGGCCTCAGTCCCGCCTCTCGCTCCCCGCTCCATATAGCCCGGCGGTGGCCGCCTGCCGCAGCTCCCTCACGCCGCCCAGGATGCTGCGCGCCGCCCCGCGACAGGCGCTGCTGCTTAGCGCGCTGCTGTGGCGCCTGGCCGCCGCCGGTGAGTGACGGCCCGCGGGACGGGCGGACGGGGCAGGAGGGCAGGGATCGGCGCCGGGGATCGGTCCCTCGGGGCCCCCTACAGGGTGTCCTTGAGGGAGCCCGAGGAGAGCCGCCCCGCGCTGGCGGGAAGGGGACAGCGACATTCGCCCTCGGGCCGTGGCGGGTCCCGGCTCGGAGCCGACCCTGCTTGTGCCGCGCTCCGCCGCCCGGGCCGCCAGGGGCTGGTTGCTACTGCGGGCTCCTGACCGACCGCGGGCGTGCTGGGGAGCGAGGGCGGCTTCGGGGTCTGCAGTTGCAGTGAAGTCGCAGAATTTCCTCCCCTTGTTCCCAGCTCCGAGCCTGTCGAAGAGGTAGAGAAGTCTAGCGGGAGAGGGGTTTCCAGAGGTTACAGGGGTGCGAGGGGTTTTCCCACCCGGCTTCCTCCCAGGCATTTCCCCGAAGCAGCTGTGGCTGGCTTCCCATCTGCTTGAGGGCATCCCGGGGGTGCCCCGCTCAGATATAGTAGAGGTGTAGGGTAACCACTGATTTTAAAAAAGACTTTAGCTTTCTAAAATACGTAAATGGGAATGTAGGCGCTAACGCTTTCTGCAGCAGATACAGCTAGGGATGATTTTGAATCGTGCCACATTTGTTCAGTGCTTGAACATTCTCATGTACATCTTCAAGCTTTTTTATCTTCTGCAGAAGTCTTGGATCAAAAAGGAAGCATTAAACAGAACTCCAAATTAACTCATCAATTTTGGAGTTATAAGGCAGAAAATAATTTTCTTCTCATTTTTCACTTCTGCCAGGACAGATTCCTTTACTAAGACAAGCAGTCCTTTAGTAAGGGCAGGACTGAGCCTTTTTCGCCAAAAAAAACCATTTCCAAGTTGCAATTAATGGCAGCTGCTTCATTTTACTAAACACTGACTGCAGGGAAACAGGAATTATACATAATGACTGATGGCACTCTTTTCTTTTCTGTATTTAAAGGCTATGAAGAACTCCCAAAAGCAGTCAATATAACTTGGTCTTCAATCAATTTTAAAACTATACTACAGTGGCAACCAAAACCATCAGGCTACTTCTACACTGTAGAAATACATGGGTAAGTAGATAACACCAAGCTATGTTCATTAATGATAATTGAAGAAAATGAGAAGAGAGCGTGTTTGAATATTTCTGAGAGTCAATGTAACAGGAAAAGTGCCCAAATGTTAGGATTTAGTAAAATTGCCAACCCAGCTGTTAATACTTCTTAGTGTCCAACTCTAAAAATATCTGGTTTAGACTTCTGTTTTTGCCCACTTCAGAAATGGAGAGTTGAGCTTTAGATCAGTATTTCAGTTCTGAGGTTCAGTGCTGCTGGAGACAGCCAGAATACTTTGAAGGAGTTGATGCTCAATGTGACGTACCACGTATTAGACAGAACTTCACCTTTTTATGTCTTTCAAGGTGTCTGGACTTGTGTCTTCAGTCTTGGGAGGCGTCTAATAAATGAGTCTGCATTTTATTCTAATCAGTGAATCACAGTAATTAATAGTTTTGTCTTGCTGGGTAATACTAAAAATTACCTTTGTTCGTCTACCTCTGTCAAGACTTCCTCTGTCATCATGTTTTATGTAAGCTGTAAAATATTGTGGACATAAAAGGTAGCCAGCTTATGTAAAGTGTCTAATGCCTCTTTCAGAACTGCACAGAACCTTCCATGAAGTTCAGTAATAAATCTGTGCTGGTTTTAGCTCCCATTTTAATGCATAGACCATTATTAAACATGCCCTAAAGGGAAAATGCATCATCAAACTTCCTACATATTAATGAAAAAGTGGTACTGTAGTCTCTACTGTCTCTAAAAGTGGCATAAAAATGAGTGTTCTCTCATGACTAACAGGTGAAATACCAGTGTAATAGCTTAATGTGCTCTTTCATTCTTTAAGAGAGTGATTAGATTAATGGACTTAAAAGCACATGCTTAGCAGAACAAATTTTATTGAATTTTTGAATTTGGAGTTTCTTTCTGGACATTTTTCTTGCAAAAAATTGAAGTCTGTTTGCCCAAGATTCGGTATAGAATCAGGTGTAGTTCTGCAGCAGAGGCACCTCTTTTGACTGAAGTTGCTGTTCCAGGGGAATTGTGCTGAAATGTTTGCTTTCTTGCATATGTACATTTACAGAGCACATTTGTTTCATCACAAGGATCAAACCTCTGTCCCTTTTCAGTGCATCTCTCGTGGCACTGTCCCTAACTGATCTGTGACATAAGACGTCTGGTGAAGTGAGAAGGGAGTTCAGGTGACTCTAAAAAATAAAACTTGATCCTACTTTGAGGAAAACCTATTTGTTAATATTCAAACAGTCAGCTCTCGCTCTTCTGGCTGAGATCACACAATTTTTCTTATCCTTAATTCACCAGCAAAAGAGGGAAAAGAATTGAAGGAGTAATAGCTAATCTGTTTTTTCATTCCTTCTTGTGAGGGAGTAAAATGAGAAATTAACTATTTTTTCATTGTTTCATTGCTATTTCACAAGTAAATGGACCTGCTTTCTATCATTTAAAATTCAAGAGAAATGCATGGGTCATGTTTCTTGCTAATATTTTTTAAATTGTAATTCTGGATTGAAATTTGCTACTACTGTCTGGTGCTTAGTGGCATTTGCATAGGTGCCAAACCAAATGACATATATATGGAGACAGTGTTGTCACATTAAACAATCAGTGTCAATAGAGCTTCCTGTAACAACTGATGTTTTTTAAAGCAATAGTTTTCAAATGTGTCAAGGATAACACCTTCAATGTGATTTATGCATCTTATTTTTTTAAAAATACATTCTGCAACTGCAGAAAAATGCAAAATCAGAATGAGGTATGGTTTCTATTCAATGCATGTAAAAGACTGAATTTTGAATTCATATATGTGTCCTGTAGCATATATCTGTAGTTAATATCGATCATACTTGATTTGCTTGATTCTGCTTTGAATTGTGAAATACAGCTGTACAGGACAGTGGCTTTTGAGGTTTTCTCTTCTCCTTTTCAGCCTAATACCTGCAAGACTGTTCTGCTGGACAAGGGAAATCTATACAGTTTGAGGGGAAAAATTTTTTACAGCATATCAAAACATATACATGTCTGGTTTGAAAGTGTTGACCCTTCTTTCTTGCTCTTTTCAGACGGACATCTGACATAAAGAGAAAATGCATACTGACATCAGAAACAGAGTGTGATGTTACTGATGCACTCAGGGATGTAAAGGAGACCTATACAGCACACATACTGTCTGTAATGCCCAGGGAGATGGATAACTTTGAAGAGTCACCTTTTGCAGTCTCTGAAAAATTTACACCTTATAGTCAGAGTAAGTAGGATTGCCAATTAAATCTTTCTATAGATTTCTTTTCAATATTACTTTGTTGATTTAAACAAGGTTTAGATTGAACTTAGAAGGTTTTTTCTGTAGATTTTTACAGTAGCCATGCTGATATTGGAGAAGAAGGTATTCAGGCATAAAACTTTCCCTGTTGTAGGGGAGGGTGTAAGATTTTAGTTACCATTTGTTTCTCACTGCATTGAGTAGATCATTTGGTTAACATTATGTACTAGGTGAAGATACTTGTCTACAGTCTAGGCCTTCACTGTATTACTTTGGCTTTGTAAACTTGTAATAATTTTGAGGAGGGAAGGTAATGGAGGGAGGAAGGAAAAAGAGTCGTGTATATAAGATTATATCAGTTTCTTAATTCTAAAAATCTTTGTTCAGCTCTTATTGGAAAACCAGAGATAAAGGATTATTCACTAAAAGGTTCCAAACTGAATGTCATGTTCAAAGATCCACTTACACCATATGTATTTCCTAATGGAAGCTTTCAAAGTATTCAAGATATTTTCCAGCATGACCTGGAATACAAACTCTATTACTGGAAAGATCAAAGTTCTGGAAAGGTAAGGTGTAACTCTAGTTTTTATTCTGTAATAATTGTTAGATTCTGTATAGTTATACAATTTCTGTGCTACTTTAAGAGCTGACACTTGAAATATTTTTTCCTTTACAGAAATATGTAACGACAAAAAGCCATGAATTTGAAGTAAGCGTTGACAGTGGAAAGAACTATTGCTTCTATGTGCAGGGAGTCGTTCCCTCCCGCAGAGAAAACCGTGATGGCCAAGAAAGCAAGGTGCTCTGTACCAGTGTAGGAAGGAGCATCTTAGATGGTGAGTATCGGGTGACGTTTGTCACCCAGTCTTTAATGTTCTAATAAAAACCCCACATCTTTTCACTGTGATGGCTGCTATGAAATAAACTATTTGCTATGTAAGTTAGAATATGCAGTTGGAACATGGAAACTCATGGGAGGAACTTACTCCTTAAGTGAGAGTCCACCATCCATAGTTAGTTGGAGCTGGTTTTTGGGTTTTGCCCAACTGTTCTGGTTAAATTGTCTGAGTTGATGACTGATGTCTGAGGTTTCAGATCTCATCACTAGCCTTCAGCTTCATTTTGCTTTCCCATTGTTTTTCTCAGATCCTTCCAATAGCAGGTGCCATAGTAAGAGCTTGAAGGATTATCTCTAAAACACAGAAGTGCTGGAAGCCTGCATATCCATTTACCTGTAGTATGAACTGACCTGTAGTTATGCCAAAAGCAGATGATGAGAGTAGGACTTTCTTTCCTGTTACAAGGTCAGAGGTTGGCAGATTGACTTCTTCTTTACTGGGAAATAAGTTAGCAAGTGTAGGTGAATCAGCCAGCCATTTCAGATTTGCCATTTGGATAACACTTTCTTCAATATAAAGTCATCAATATTATTTAAATAATATCACACTGCTGTACTGTATCTTTCTTCTCCATGGGTAAGAACATTTGCACTCTAGAAAATTTCTTTAAAAATGGCAAATGAACTCAAATTAGCTTTCTTATCCAGAAAATTTATACAAAAGTGATTGTGATGGATAAATTACAATTTCATTACAATTTAAATAGAAAACTCTTCTCTTGGTGTTTTCTAGCTTATAACCTAGAAAAGATTTTCACTCAGACAGAAATAATATACAAGCAGGGGGAATGGTTTGACTTATTCTTATGGTGTTAGCATGGTACTTTAGCACACTTACCAAAGTAGATTAAAACCTAGAGTGAACCAGGTAAAATATAGCTCTACCTCAGTTCAACAAATTCATGTTAAAATGTATTCAGTTCCCAACAAAGTGGTGACTCCACTTCTGTGAGACTGTAAAACATAGAAAGCATTTTTTCATTCAGTAGAATGTCTGCTAAGAGTTCGTGGCACTGTGGCATTGTGGGTTCTTATAGCTGAATCTTGGATTTTTTTCCCCTACAGAATATGGAACAGAAGTCTTTATCATCATAGCAGTGATAGCACTTGCAGTCATCACTCTTGCCATTGTCCTACCAGTGGTTCTGTGTAAACGCAAGAAAGCAAAGAAAGCAAGAGCTGTGAGACAAAAAGGGCTGCTTAATGGCGTCTAAGGAAAAAGCATTGCAGACACTAGTGGCAGTACCAAAGCAAAAAAAAACCCCAAAACAAAAAAAACCTAAATTGGGTAATTGGGTGGAGCTTTTTAGGCTCTCTGAAACAGGAATTCTGAAGCCCAAACTTTACATGGATTAAAAACTCCACTAGACAGTACAGATGAAAAATCCAGATATCAGGAAGCCCTGTGTCATTAGTGGCCAGAGGCTGGAAGAGCATTCTGGTGACCTGTTACAATTACAGAGTCATGGAATATGCTGAGTTGGAAGGGACCCAACTCGACTCGATCAGGATCGAGTCCAACTCCTGGCCCAGCACAGCACCATCCCCAAGAGTCACACCATGTGTCTGAGAGCACTGTCCAAGTGCTTCTTGACCTGTGCCAGGCTGGTGGTGTGACCACTTCCCTGGGGAGTCTTTCCAGTGCCCAAACACCCTCTGGGTGAAGAACCTTTTCCTGATACCCAACCAAAACCTCCCCTGACTCAGCTTCCTGCTGCTTTTTGAGTCCTGTCACTGGTCACGAGAGTGAAGAGATTGGTATCTGACCCTCTGCTTCCTTTGGTGATGATGTTGAAGACCACGTCTCCCCTCAGTCTCCTCCGGACTGAAGAGACCAAGTGACCTCAGCCACTCCTGATGCAGCCTCCACTCAAGGCCCTTCACCATCCTTGCTGCCCTCCTTGGGACCCTCTCGAACAGCTCAACGTCTTTTTTATATTGTGGCACCCAAACCTGCCCCCAGCACTCGAGGTGAGGCTGCCCCACTGCAGAGCAGAACGGGACAATCCCCTCCCTTGCCCAGCTGGCGATGCTGGGCCTAATGCCCCCCAAGACAGGGATATCCCTTATGGCTGCCAGGGCACTGCTGACTCATGTTAAATGTGCCATCGACCAGGACCCTCAGGTCCCTTTCCATGGCACTGCCCTGCAGCCTCTCATTCCCCAGTCCGCCCGTACTCCCAGGGATGTCCCATCCCCCGTGCCAAATCCGACACTTTCCCTTGCAGAACTTCATACGATTGGTGATTGCCCATCTCTAAACTCTCAAGGTCTCTTTGCAGAGGGGTTGCTCCTAGAGTGTTCCCTTCTATTGTCCTGTCTGAAGCAGGATTCTGAACTAGAGGTACTTCTGACTTGATCAGTATGGCCTTATTGAGCCAGAAGATTTTTGGTACTTGTGAGGGGAAAAAACACTACTTTTGAAAAATAGGTGTCCTTTATCTAACTAAAAGGAACATTTTTCTGTTTCTATGAAACAAACCCTGTATTTATCTGTCTTTTAACAATATTAACTGGTGAAATAATCTGTTAGTTCAGATGTGACAAAATTGCTACTATTACTTCTGCACTTCCTGGATAAAATTAACTTGGTCTGTTTATCTTTGGATGTAAACAAAGGTAAACAAACTGAAACTACTGCACTGGCAACTTGTAAGAAACACCATTGAAATAGGTATTTGCTGTTTATCTGGAAAGTATATCCAATTACACTACACCTAGAATTATACAGACGGGGGAGTCTGATAGTTCCAATTAAGTGATGTAAGAAATACTTGGTAGGCTTTGAGTCAGTAGTAACTCACTTCAGCAAGCACTAAATAGGTAGCAGTATTTACTGCATTTGGAGTATCATTTTTAAATAAACAGTTGATGAATGTTTTCTGGGGTATAGATTCAAATCATCTTGGTGATGGGATTTGGAGATACCTGTTGCTTTGACTTTTAGTATTTATTTTATAAATGAGAATCTAATTTTTATACTGGTGATATCTGTATTTATGATGGTAATTTATACTTTTCTAGTGAAATAAAGGTGACTGGAAACATAAGTCTTTCTTTTCCTTTTCAAAACAATGTGCAGTATTCATTCCAGAACTATATTAAATATACATTTAGGAAACTTATTTTGCAACAGCAGTGTAGGCAAGCTGACACAATCTAACAAGTGTGTAAAGTAGTCTACCAGGGCACCTGTAAGGATAAGACTAGGAGAAGCCACAGTTCACAAACTGGAGGTTTCGAAGAGGCCTGAGACACATTTCCACTGTCCACTTACATGAGCAATTAGTCAGGGTTTGCATTCACAGCTTCTTCCATTCCCACAGTGCTGCCTGTATTTGTTCTTGTGGTACTAATGTTCATTCAAGGCATTATAGGGCCTGCCTCAGAGATGAGAACTGCTAATGATGGTGACCAGCATACACAAAACACACACACAAAATCAAGAGAATAGAAAAATGATCTTGTAGTTGGAACTAATTAGCTGTGGATCTCAACACTTCATTTATGCCTTAAAAGAAGATACACATTGTATTCATGAGAAGGAATACCTTACAAAATTGATACCCCAATCTAACAATTTGTAGAGAATCGTATTTTATATTTTTCATCCCTACTGTGCTATAGATACCATCTGTGTATGGTTTAAGACTCCTGTGAATGTGTGAATGTGGTTTATGGGGGGTTTTCTTTGTTCTTTAATTCCTCTTTTTACAGAGGGAAGAAAAACACCAGAATTCCGCCCCCCCCAACCCTGTTTACTTCATATTGAGCAATAAATGCTTAATGCATTTTCTGCTGATGCATAAGCCTTGTATGGAGAAGGAATCTTAGAACAGCAATCAAAAACATGAGAGCTCGTGGGAGTAAATTTAAAGACATTCCAGAGTTGTCATCATTACTTCCTTTCCCCGTGGCGCTCTGCTTCCTCAGCTTCATTCAGTGCCAGGCTCAGAAAAGGGAAGAGCTAATAGGAAAAGGAAAGCCTGTAGCTAGAGCATAGCATTTATTAAACTAGGCAACTGCAGTTGCTTGTCATAAACCACAGAATGATGCTGTAAATCATACTTCATTACTTAAAGAGATTCTTGGTTTGTTCTGAATATGGGGGGAGGGAAGGAGGGGAGAAGAGACACCCGCAGAAATGCAAACAAGTGCCTTAAATGGAAAAAGAGTTACCCCTGACTACACGAGTTCTGGAAGCCTGAAGCACTTGTTTCCTAGCTGCAGTATGTTACCATCCAACAATGCTGAGTAACTGGAGTCACGGGGCTCACAGATCCTATTTTGAAGAGGTTTTTTTCTGTTTGTGGAGACAGTTGAGAAAGGGGCTTTTTGATTGCAAACTTCTGTGAAGTTCTATCCCTCAGGCTGAACCCACGCAAAATGTTTTATCCAGAGATTTGCTCAGACTCTCAGGTTGGGCAGAACTTGTTACACCAATAAAGGTGTTGTCTTTAGGAAGAAAGACTAGGTCCACACATGTGGCCACTTCAGCACTGTATGGATTTGAGATGGAGCCAGTCACACGGGGAATGGATATGAGAAAGGGAAGGCTTTTTTCTTATGCCCCTAGGTTCCCTGGCTCCTCTTCTAAGCAGCTTTCTGTAAGCAAGCGTGTTCCTACTAATGCTCCCTATTCCCCTATTCCACTTTGCTCCCTGCCATCTGAAAAAGGTATCCAACTATCTCAAGTGGATGAATACATTTGCATAGTTCCCTCACACAGTATTTGTGTCCTCTCCTTGTACAAGGGAATGTGTAACACTGCATACTGTAATAAGCCTGCTTTAAAACCACATTCTTCTTCACATAAGTGAATAAAGGCTGATACTTTTCTGCTACTTTTCTGTCAGCCCTAACAGCAATACAGACAATAAAATTACAGCCATTACTTAAAATGAACAACTGTAGAGGACTTCATAAGTGTATGTGTGATGGATATGGCAGCAAACAGCTTAGCTATTTCTAGCAGACTCAGCTTTCCAGGGTGAGAAGGCTGCTGCTGAGAGGCATGTCATGATAAGAATGTGATTATAAGCTTAACTTGGATCACTAGTTATGTGGCAACTCAGGACAAAGAGTTTTCTTTCTGCACGAAGTGAGAATAAATAGCTGTGATAGATTACCCGCTCGGTTCAGTTTTATAAAACTGTTTATTTTGCAGGTCAGTAGTGATTGCCACACCGTTTCCAAACCTTGTAATGCACATTATCAGACCCAAGAGTCAATTGAATGATCTTCTAATTATACAGAATTTATCCACATACAACTAACCATGCTTTCTATAGTCTATGTTTGTCCTGGTGTTCATGTTTGAGAACGACAGGAAAAGAACAACCTGCTGGACAGGACAGAAGCAGGAACTGGCCAGCTGAAAATCTTTCCACAACCCTTAGGTGCAGTGTTACTCACCATGGCATATGCTCTCTCACAGACTACACCCAGTCAGTCCCTTACAAAGACAAACTGCCACAGAGAGCTGCCCTTCCCTTATTTGATGGTGTGTGTCCTCTGGTGCTCTACAGCAGAGCTTCTAGCACAGCCCAGGGCATAAAGATGTGCTGCAGATCTCTTCCTTACAACATATGAGAGATCTTCCCATCAGTGAGATCCTTCTGCTTCTTCTGGCACAGGATCTCATTTAACCCACAGAGCCTCTTTCAGCATCCCCCCAAGGACCCAGAAAGATCTTTCCCTGTACCTCCTCAGCCTCTAACTGTAGCTGAATTAGCCAAGTTCCTAGCAAGATTTCCCTCAGGGGTGATTTCTTCCAGTAAAACCTGCCAGGAAAAACACCAGAATTCCGAGCCACATTGCATATAAACATGCAGCCTCTAGAGTTTCAGAGCCAGGCCCTGTCTCATATGTCCAATTGCAGAGGTTGCGCCTGTTTCTCATCTTGTCAAAATCTGCACCCTACTAGTGACATATTTCAGTGACTGGCTCCTGCAAGAAGCTTGAAATGTTTCTGCTCCTGACTTCCCCTAGCTCCTTTGTTGATGTTTCCCTTCCTCTCCTCCATCCCCTACTCATTCCCATTACTTACTCTTCATGAGAGATGAACCCACTGCCTTGTATCTTCAGACAGCTAGGCAGGATCTCATTTTAATCAAAATGTAGAACCTGAGTAAATCCATATCCCTTATTTACAATCAAAAACATATTAATAGCATGGAAGCATTATTTTTTACCCTCTACAGCTCCCCTTGGTCACTATTATTGAGACAGTAACTTCCAGAACTTTCACTAGCACTGCTCCGAGTAGCTTATTGCACCTAATTACATTTAGATGTCATTTTTTTAGTGCCTTGTTTAAAATAACAATGAAGTTATTAATATGAACTGAAAGAATCTTTACAGTTCCAGATCTCATTTATACTCCCTAATGCATTTTCTTCTACTTTTATTTTCAAGTTTTCTACCTTATTACTTCAACAAATATTTAAGTAGCGAAGTACTGACATTGTTAAATTAAAAAAAAAACCCATTAGAAGAGGTTTAATTAAAACCCACCTTCCTTTAACAAAGAAATATTTTCCCAATGAGATCATATGGTAATTTTTAAATTAGTTATTCAGTAATTACACAACTCAAAAAGCTAGTGTAATAAAAGAGATGGAGTGACAAGTGAGATTTTAAAACCCACTCCAGTAAGAAGCACTCATTATTCCAGGGGAAAATGTGGGTTTGTGTGTTGGGTTTTTTTGTGCTGGGTTATTTTACTATGTGCATCCTTGATTAACACAAAATGTTTTCGCTCTGTTGCCTTCATACTTTACCATCCATTCACCCCAAATATGTCCATCTCCACAGAGATAACACTCAGATTTCCCAACTTTCCACGTTATTCTAAACAAGATCACTTGCTTCTACAAAGCACCAAGGGTGCCACCACACCCCTGTATGTCAGTGCTGCAGGAGTCACTCCAGGGGGACTGTGCACACCACACCCCTCTTCCTCCCGTCACAGTGATCTATCGGAGCAGCAGCCCTGCACGTACAACTGGTACTGTGAGCCATCTCCACAACAGGAATTCCGCAATCTGTGTCTGGTTTTTATGCTTTGTGTGCCTAGAAAAGGTGACACCAAGTGGTAAAAAAAGGCATAATCAGCACATCAACAATCCAAATGTTCCTAAATGACTAACACACTGAGATCCAGTTTGAATCCAAATTTCACCAAAATTTGGAGGAAAAAGGTGCAAGAAATTTGTGAAATCCTGTCTTTTCTAATAATGAAAATGAACAGAGAGTTGGAACAGCTCAACATATCATAAGAACTGATATTAAGGGTAGGAACAGCTCTCTGCTCCTGAACACCACCCATGTTCTATTCAGTGCTTCGCTCCGACAGCTTCTCCAGGAATCTTGGGTTGTAACATACCCTTGGTCTTGTCCAATATTCAAGCACTGCTGGAAACAAGGCCCCAGTTAACAATCCATCAGTACTTACCTATTGTTTGCATGTTAGTGTTAAAGCCTGCACAAAACCATACTCCCTTTGCCTGACAAATTTCTTCAGTCTCAGAAACTCGGGACCAGCTCAGAGTTAGATTTTCATGCTGTTAAGCTTCTTACCTGATTTTCTTTCCTCAGTATCCTTCAAACAAAACAGAGCCCTCTTACTGCCCTTTTAACTCTTGGAGGAATGGACTAAGAACCACAGTGAAAGAACTGAAGTCTTCTGGAAGTACTGGAAAATGTTTTACTACTGCTGTACAGGTCATAACTTGAGCTGTAGGAGCCCTGTGAATTATGTTGAAGTATGAGCTACATTTGGAACTGTGATAACGGGCTATCCAGTGGCAGGGAAAAGAAAGGCATGGGTAGGAATAGCTGGAAGGCACCTGTGTTTGAAACTGGGGCTATTTTGGGCCGTACGTGCTTTGAGTTCTGCTGAGCCTGTCTTGAAAAAGCAACCCCAAAACCACCTTTTGAGACAAATGACCACTCCAGACGCACTGACAGGCACAAGAAGTCAAACAGGTCCCAGCTGAGAGGCTGCCCTTCTGTACCCAGTCTCTCTACACACCAAACTCAGAGACGATAAAATACACAGGAATTGCTACTGTCTGTCAGACACGTCCCTACTCCAGTACCGTCGATACCACCAGCATGACGCACTTAAGGGCCCTCGGGGAAGTTTACAGAGGTAACACCTTAAGCATGAAGAGAATGTGAACATCTAACCTCAAACAGCCTTTCTAAAACTTTCTGCTTAGGACTATTGCAAATACAGTAAAAAAAAAATTGAAAGTTTTTTTTTTTTTTAATCTAGTTAGCACTGGTAGGCTGAATAGATTTGACCCTGGCCCTTAATTCCCTACTATGTTCCAAAAGGTTTTTGCAAATGGTTCCTGGCTTTTCAGAGAAGTCTTGTTGCAACATATAATATTGCATCCAAGTTTTAAGAAGCCTCTGGCACACGTGCTTTGCTTTGTAACCATTATTTTTTCCCAGCACAGCAGCTTATTAATCCCTCTTCATCTTTCAGTGTGTTACCAAGTCTGCCATAGCAGTTGCTTCTGACATAGCTGTGTTTAGCTGTTGCACTTGTGCCAACATATTCCTGCAGTAATATACAACAATTAAGTAAATAAATAAAGGTTAGCTTTTTTGGGGAGCACCTTTACAATTGTCATGATTCACGATTAAAAGTAGTCAATTATTTTTTAGGACCTACTTGCACTAAACTGCTCAGGATAAGGAGATTAAGGGTGTATTTGGTTACATAGATTGTCTCTTCAGTTGCACACATGGAGCTTGTATTTTAGACCAGCACCCCCCAACTTCCAATAATCAAGCTTAAAAAATTAGCTTTGATTTGTGCCAAACTCTTAAGTCATTTTAATGAAGAAAATTTGCTTAGTCATGTAGGTGGAGTTCCGTATTTCTACCAAAGTAAACCAGTCTCAGCATTTTTTTTTCTGTCTAGAGACAGAATTGACCTCATGTTTCCAGTTCTGTTCTATTTTGGTTCAGTGTCATGTGCAGATGCCACTTGTTTCCCAAAAGGAGGGATGGGTGGGGAGTAAGGATATTGGTTTGTGAAAGATATATTCCACATGAGTGGAGCAAGTAAGTTTCCCTTTTCTCCCGTTTTAAAATGCCAACTGGATGATTATTCTTGCACTGTTGCATTCATTGCAGGATTACTGGCAAAATGTCTTCAGTTTCCCAAGTCAATCCCCATGGACTTTGCTTATGCATATTATTCCTATTTAATCCCTGAATTTATTGTATTTTCCAAGTTACTCCCTTAAAACACCTTCTGTCTGTGAAGTTCCAGGCTGCTTGTCACCAGACTCTGCTTTTGAATACAAGGAAAGAAAATAATGCAGAAGTTCAAAGTTTACATTTGAAGATAACATTTTTCTAAGGTTTTTAACATTAAAGACAAGTCACTTTCATAATAATCTTAACTTGGCTATATTTGTTTCAAAATGAACGATAGAATGGTTTTGGTTCAATTAAACCAGTTCATCCTCTCTTTGAGTGCACGACAGGATGGGTTTCACCAGAACATAGAAACAAACACATTATAGGAACCTGTAATGTGCACAGCCACTCCAAACTTCCCAGTGAAGTTTCAGGCATCATAACAAAAAACTGACTGTGTTCAGAGCACTGGCAAGAGCCTCGAACCACAACATGCAAAGGGAAAACCAACCAAGCAACCAACCAACCTACCTCTTCCTGACACAGCTGCACACCCCTGCTTAGTAAAACCAGGGAACCTCTTTCCATGCTCAGGAAAGGGACTGGCACAAACCATCTGGCTATGTACACCTAATAAAGAAGCAAATAGATTATACACAGAAATAACTGCTTTGAGCAGCAATTTCAGTTCAGAAATTTGAACTTGCACACTGTTGATTTTCTTGACAGATAAATGTGGTTTATTTTCTCTGTAAAACCTAGGCAACCTTCTCACCCCACTATTTTTTGCAGTGGGATTTCAGATTATTATTATTATCAAGATGTTTCTATGGATATCCCACAGTACCAATGACAGTTAAATTTAAATTTTAATAATGGATTTTTAACTTCTATCTTGACTTAATGTATCCGAAAAATAAATTTAAGTATTAAACATCCCATCCACTACACAGAAGTTCCTTTCTTTCCTCCTCTCTAACTCATCAACCTAACTGAACGACACTCTTGATTTCTGAGACTGTATCCTTGGTTGAGACATTTTCCTCCAAAGGGAGCTCTACCCTTTAAGAATGCCATACAGTACACTTGTTGCACAACTGATCTCAGTGGGAAGGGAAGGGAAGGGAAGGGAAGGGAAGGGAAGGGGTCTGTGCTGCTTTAGGTACAGGCTGCTGGGAAGCTACATGCACTCTTGGCTTGCAGACCNAGGGAAGGGAAGGGAAGGGAAGGGAAGGGAAGGGAAGGGAAGGGAAGGGGAAAAATCCATAGTAGTTAGCATTAGAAACCGCTGATCACTTAAAAATGAGTTAATTCAAGCATATCTTGGCTGCACTTTTGCACTACTGTGTTTCAAGTATCCTGATAGCTGATATGTCTACCACAATAAAGGAAAACAAAAATTACAAATACAATGAAGGTGGAAAGTGATTAACTTATTATCCTCAAAGTACAAAGATTAAGGAGCATTCAAAAGAATTACATACTGATATTGTGTTAATCTTACTCAGGCCCTTCTAAAATCAAGCAAGGGAAAAGAAGTGGCCAGCAGACAAAGGAGAGAGGCCAGAATCACAGAATATTCTGAGCTGGAAGGGACCCACAAGGATCTTTGAGTCCAGCTCTTAGGTAAATAGCTTGTATGTTATTAGCACCACACTACAGCCAACGGAGCCAATCTCAGTGCAAACTTAAAGATGATTAATGCCTCTATAATCCCATTGCTCTAAGTCCGTGTCTTCAAGTACTGAGCTCATGTACTTGGTTAAGCCTAAACTGGATGGCATCACTTGGCTGATTCCAGGGCAAATTTCAGACAGCACTGCAGATTTTTAAAGCTGCACACGAGACAACTGGCTCATTGACCAACTCAACAGTTGTTGCATATGCATTCACTGTAATATTACAGAATTCCTAATCACATCATTAAGAAACATGAAAAGCCTAGATATATTTTATCTTTAGATTTATTATTATTATTTCAGAGGCACTTAATGTCTTACATTTATATAGCGCCATTTCCCCCTCCAAAACACTTTACAGTATTTACACACAGGAATGTTCCCCACCACTGCTGAAATACAGCCAGCTGACTATTTCCAGTACCATCTTCAAAGCACCAACAATTCAAGACTGAAAGTATTCATCAGTATGTTGTCTACTAAGATAGTTCAGAATTCCATTTCACAAACTTCCAACTTGTGCTCTTAAAGAAACATAACTAAAATACAGTATCACAGTGCAACTCTGCAACAGAACTGAGACTTTGATCATTTTCATTAGATTTTTTTTTACAATCTCTCATTATATCCAGTCTATCTCGAACACTTTAATGTAAGGCCTTTTAAGAATATAATCCTAAAATATCATTCTTTCTTATATTTCCTTTATAAGCCTCCCCTACAATCAAGCACAAAAGAGTATTTTTCTTTCCTTCCAGTATATTTAGAAACATCAAGTCCTGGCCCTAAGGAGATACCAGTATTCTCAGTTTCAACAAACTTCATGGCATCTAAAGGCAAACCTATTCCTCCTTGGTTTTGGAGATGGATTTTTTGTTTGCTTGTTGTTAGTTTTAAAAATAAATACAGTTTACACATAATTCTGTTATAACCAGTAAAATTGTAAAGTACAATTGGGATTGGCTGCTGGGGGCGATGTAAGTGTGCTGTGTATGGTTTTGCTTGTTAGCATTAAAAATACATTAAAGTATCCCAAGTTCACTACCCCACTGCAAAAGACTGCCCTAATCACAAAGATCATAGCAACTTTCTCAGTTTGGAGATTAATTTTTTCTTTGTCTCTCTAAAAGGCTACTAAAACATCCCTGCCAAAGAAGAAGTTGCATTGGAAGGGACCCCTTTCACAAAAAGAACCCCAAACCAAAAAACCTCCCCACAAAACAACCCATCTGGCATCCCTATTTTCATGGTTACCATTCAAAAAAGACTATGACCTCACACACAGCATGCTGCTACCTGCTATGTACCGGCTGATGTGAGAATCTGAATGAACAGAAAAAGAGATTAGAAGGCATCTATCTGCCTTCCTGTAGAACAAGCATGAAAATTATTCTGGTACCTTTTTCTCTTGAATATGCTATACTTCAGAGAGAAGCTTTTATGATTTTCATTGATGCATTATACTCTGATTCTACTATGGTCACTAGATTCTTGTACCAGGATTGCTGTTTGCATTTGAGTACTTTGAAAGAATACTGACAGGTAGGGGCAAGAACTATGATAAAAGGAAAAATATTAACAGGTAACAATTTCAACATGAAAGAAAATGACTAATCAAACTGGGTAAAAATTAACAAACAGCAGTGCATCCAAGTAGATATGCATTTTATAAAAAGTAGGGGCTTTTAAAAATCTACACCCTTGATAAAAGATGAACAAAGTACAGATGTATTGCATATTTTATGCATGCCTTCATGTAGTGCATTCCTATATTATATCTTACATGGAACACTAAAAACTACTAGACCTTCACTGTACAACAGGTATTGTAATTTTTTTTGTTTTAAAGCCTAAACAGCAATTCAGTTTGAATTATACCCTCCTATTCCCTGATCACAAAAAACACCTTGCTGCATTTACATTTGTCAAAGTCAAACGATAACCACAGTAATCATTTGTATGGAAAAACCAATTACAGTAAACTACTGTAAGGTTCCTTTGAGGGGATTTGGAAGCTGGAACAAGAAAACCAGCAAGGACTGGAGATCCTTACAAAACACAGAGAATCACTGGCAAATAATTTGTATTGGAAATCAAGAAACATCATGACAATAAGAGAATAAACATGAAGAATGAAAGCATTGTTTCAGGCTTCACAGCCTAGAAGACCAAACAGAGAGTACCATTATCACTTGCTTTCAAATTCAGACCTGAAGGGTAGCTAAAAACTGTAAGATCATCAGATTTTTTTGAAAAGGGAGAAAAGGAGGAACTTGGAAAAAGTAACTGCTGTATTACAGGACTGAACACAAGACAACAGTCCACTATTTCACAGATTAACATTTTTTGAGCCTGTTATAACCTCTACTGATTTGAGGAATGACTGGACCCACATTCTTTTCTCTGTTTCTTCTTGTGGGAGTCATTCATTTCTTCAGAGCTAAAAAAATTCACAAGCTTGTTTGATACAAGGATCATCACTGTTCTTTCCCTCCCTTTTTTTTTGGTGGGTCGGTCCTTTCCTCCCTCAGCCTCCTCTCAACTCTTCATTACCACAATATTTCTCTGACAGAAAAAGGACAGCTGGGGTGGAGGATCGATGAAACTTTGGCTAAATTGTGAGAGAATGGCAGCTGAGCTGCAGAGAGAACTGCAAGGACAGACAGATTTTAAAGAGAATCCAAATCCCAGCAAAGAACAACCTTTTTTTTTTTTTTTAATACCAGAAGGAATCAGCTTTGTCTTTCAGTTTCGGTTCATCCTTTTTCAGCAAGGGCACATTGGCTACATCACAAGGCTTGGACAAGGAAAAGGCTCTTTCATTTAACAGGGCACAGATCTGAAGATGGGACAATGTCCTGCACCATGTGAGATCTCTCTGAAACATGCATAGAACAGAGCAAAAATCCAAGGCTGCTTTGCAGGAACAAGAGAGGTAGCAACCCTAATTTTAACAGGGCTTTTCTCTGAAGGGAAAGAAGGTCTACAAAAGTCAAATCAGCCGATTTCAAATGATTTGCATCCCAGGATGAATCAGATTACACTAATTTAAGCCCAATTTAATTTAGGCAGGTTTTTAAACCACAAGAATAAGGACATTCTTAGTACGTATCAATAATTAAACCAACATATACACAATTAGCAATATCCTACATAACAGTAAATGCTTAACAAGCCGAGTAATTTTATGGTACATTGTCTGACATTCTACACACTTCCTGTAATCATCAGTCTCTGTAGCAGTTCAGTTCATGACTTTAAGATCCAAATTCAACTGTGTCTTCAGTTATTTTCTTGAACTCATAGTTTCCTCTGCCATCCATATGCAAGTAGAACTGAAAAAAAATAACATATGTTATTAACCATCTAAAAATTACCAGGTCTATAAGGACCTAAGTAAATTATATTTTGAAGTAGTTTTAAAAATCTTTAAAACTAATTTTTAAAAGTTTTAGCAAAATCTTAAACTCAGCTAACCAGAGGGTAAGCTGCTCCCACCTCACACTTTATTAAATTCAACTGCCTCTGTAAAAATGTTAAACTGTATTTTTGCATATCATATATCAGTCTGCTAACAGCCACATCTAGACTTAATACTGTTCTCTTGGGTTTTGTGACAATATACTTAGGGTACACATTCACCCGTGTATTAATTCAGTATTTTTACCCACATGTACAGTCTGTCTGCATAAAATGAATGGTAAAATCTTCATTTGCCATAAAAAACTCCATGTATTAGAGACCTTTTTTTAAAAGCATAAATGTATTAGATATAATGAAAGCTAAAAACTCCATGCTGTTTACTGGATTCTAGTTTAAGGATTTTTTTGAGTCTAAGAAAGAAGACTTAAGCATCTAGCAAGCCTCCCATATTTTACAGATACATATAAAACTTTTGGATAGCATTCCTTCATAACTAAAAGCATAAGAATACATCAAATAGTGAAACAGGATTATGAAAAGCAAAACCTTAAAAAAACCAAAAAGAACATGATTTATTAGGATGTAAAATGACAACACCTTGAATCACAAAGTCAGTTTCATAAAGTCAGCCAACAAAACCCACAGGTATTTTTAATAAAGCAATAACTACATACATCATGATGTTTCCAAAGTGACTTCCTGTGGGAAACCGTGAAAAGAGTGATGCCAACCTGTAAGATGAAAATACCCACAAAACAGTTAATTCTTCTCATGGGTTAGATGGCATTTATTTTTCAGTATTATATCAGATGATAACCACAAACTTCCACACTATTATTAACTATACATATACATAGTTTTTAATACAAGATTTTGCAGGGGGGAGAAGAAGCCATCAGGAGGGATTTATAATTTTTAACTGATTTCACCATTCTTTTGCTCCTAGAGATTTGTTGAACATAGAATGAGCTGAGTAAAAGAGGCAAGGCAGGAGGCAGGTAAAACAATACCGCTGGTGAATAAAGGAATTCTAACAACAAAAAAAAATCCCAAACCCACAGAAGCTGTGATGAATTATAAACTTAAAGTGACAATTTAAAGTGAATAACCATCCTTTGTTTCCTTTCAACCCAGTCAAGTATTCATTCCCAACAGTAGCAGCAAGGACAAAATTACTCTGATGATAAAGCAAGGTAACATTTTTTCTTTCTGCAAGGACAGCCTAACCAGGAATTCTACTTTTCAGTAACATGCATTAGCCACTTGTCAAGCACAAATGAATACTCAAGTTAATAGAAGAAGCAGTATGCGGAAAACAGACTTAAAAAAGTTGTCAGGGTATTGAGAGCAATGTGGTAAAATCAGTTAATGAAATAATGCTCCTTCTTCTGCAGAGTCCTCACCTAATGTCCATTCACTACAACGGAGGGCTCCTTAAGTTTGAAGCATGTATTTCAGCACAGTTTTGCTCCATTATCATTCTAGATACTGCTACTCAATAACTAACATTGTTTCAACCCCATTCTTTCCCAGACCAGGGTGTGAAATTGAATTTTATTGATTTCACATGGCACTACAGAGAATCTGAAATGGTGAGTTTAAGAGGAAAAGGAAACAGAAAGCTGTATTTAATATCATCATATTTTCCTAGAATGCTTGGCTTTTCATATCTCAAAATAGATGGAAATGTTAACTTACAGCCTTTCACTTCTGTTACCCTGCCCAAAAGAAGCCTTTTGAACAAGAAAACATTCTACAGTTTTAGATTATTTGATCTTAACTTGACATTCTAAGACTCTGTCTGGAAAAGTAGGGTTACTTAGGAGATAGCAAGAGTTCTCTGCATATCATTTAGGCTAAATTTCTAAATTATCCTAGGACTACAAACAATTATTGAATTTTATTGTGCATAAAGTTGTATGCCCCTCTAAGCTTTTTTCCTGACCTTTTTTTTTTTAATTTTTAGTCTGCACTAGGCATAAGGAAGAGCAAACCATGTACCATTTTAGGTTTCTTGTTAATGTACAGAGATTTAATTCCTGAAACAAAGAGCTCACCTTCCGGCAATGGCTGTAAATGTAGCCCTCTACATCCACACTAACAGCACTGGTGCACTCATCCAGAATTGCAAACTGGGGTTTATGATAGAACAGCCTTGCCATCTGGAACGCAAGCCAAAACAAAGATACTGTGGATACAGAACTACCAGCAATGGTGCAGTGTTAGAAGTTAAGTTATGAATTAGTGTCCAAAAATTTACTATGGAAAGGGAATTAAGTTGGTACCCACTGAAACCTGAAAATCCAAAAGTTGTACATTATTTTATACTTTTTTTATTCAAGAGAGTTATTTTAGAAATTCTGTTTATACAATCAAAGAACAAGACATGGTGAAAGGATGTTAAAAAAACAGAATTTCCTTTTAAATTTTGAGTACAAACCCCATTATTTTCAGTTGTTTTCTCAGTATTTAGGTATTTCACATGGGTGTTTCCCCTAAGACAAATATTAATATTTAATAAACAAAAATAGCTTACAGTTTAGTTATATTTTTTCCTTATGTTCTGAATTTGTTAAGCATTTATACTTTTGAGACATACTGCCATTCTCTGTTTTTCTCCCCCGCTGAGTACATCCATCCAGTCCTGAACACTATCCCAGCCTCCTTCACGTTCCAAGATTTGACCCAGCTGGACATTATCCAAGTACTCCTTCAGCACCTTTTATGGAAACAGAAATGACAAATCAAGCTTGCATGAACTTAAAAACAAGTGGCTGAAAAAAGGTATAAAGGATTATACCATAATGTTATCAACCCTGGTAAATATTAAAATCCTATTTTCCTAGCTTTTCCTACCAGTTTCAGTATTTCTGAATTGGAAGCATTACTCATCCTGAGCAAGACAAAGGCTTAATGAACTAATTATCATTACCTGGTCAGAGATCCCTTTCCTTTTTTGATCTTCCAAAGTATCCGGATATATAACTTGATCTCTGAGCGTTCCAAGAGTCATGTACGGTCTCTGAGATACAGTTAGAACCAGAAAGATATGTCAAATATTTCTAAACATAGTCAAAGTAGAAAGAAAGAGAACACTATTGTCAAGTAAAGTACTTCGTCTCACCTGAGGAACATAGAACAACTTTCCTCTTACAGGTTTTGTTAAACGCCCACCAAACAGAGGCCACAACTGCAAAAGGAAAAAGATTAAAACTTGACAAAACAGTCCAAGTACAACCGTGCTTTGCATTCTCCCATTTGTTTTAAAAAGTTCCCTTACCTCACCAAGAACACGAAACAGGGAGCTCTTCCCACACCCATTTGGCCCACAAATCAGTACATTTGCACCAGACCGAACCTAGAATCGCAAAGCCAACACATAAAATGGTAGTGAAGGAGTATTGTTGAAAGCCTCTACACACAATAAGGCAATCTGATTTCATCATATGCATGTACACAACTTTCTGACATTATGATGAACAATTTCCAGCAATAATTATTTTTCTTCCCCAGATGGTTTAGCACCAACTGCAGCTGAAGAAAATGCACTTGTAACAATAAAAACTTTTTTTGGGAAAATAGCTTAGTGACTTTTTTTTTTAAACTAACGTGATGACTTGTTTGCACTTTTCTTATGAATCAAATGAGCTTTGAAGTTATCATCTTCCCTTGAAAATTTTACATTAATATTGTTTCCTATGATACTAAAAAACTTACCTCAAAGTTAAGGTCTTGAATCAAAACATCTCCATTAGGTGTCACCAACGGAACATGATCAAACCTGTATGTATTGCAAAGTTAAAAAAGAAAAAACAAAAAAGCAACAGTTGCCTAAAAGAAGCTGATGCTGCGTGTTTGAGAGATTTAAGGCACAGGGAAAGACTTCAGCAGTACTTCATTCACTCTCCCAGTTTCCAACTATTAACAGCTAAGGAAGTTCTTAAATCAGAAAAAGTACCCTAGCTTTTAAACACCTACATCTACAGGTTTGGTTTTATCCCCTATATTTGTTTTTTGAATCCTTCTAGCCTTTGGTCTCCAAAACACCTTGTGGATATAAACCTATATTTAAGGATGAATGTAATTTTAAACCTAATAGCGAAGTGTATCTCATTAGTTCTAGGACATGCAATGAATTACTTCTCTGCTCACTTCCCCCTTGCCTTTTTTTAAAATGAAAATAAAAATAGCTGTATCATTTATTTTCCCCCTTCCTTCCTCTCTTTCCCCTCTACTTCCCTATCTGCTTTCCACTGTCCAGACTGAGATTATTTGATCTCTTAACTGGCTGTATGTCATGCCTTTAAGGAGTAATACTATGTCAATGCTACATTCCTCAAACTGCAAAGAATGAAGGAATTGATCCCTATACAAATACATCAACGATATTTCTGAGCATGCAGAATTACAAGCAAGTACTCTAAAAGTGAATACAGACTTGCCCCTGACTTTTACAGCTGAATTATATAATGGAATAAAATCCATAACTAACGTATTTCTAAAAGGAAACAAGATGGCCTGAGAATTCATAGTCCAAAGGACAGTAGGAATGTTAGCAAAAAGCCCAAGTGCAGAGAAAAGATTTTGCCTTCTGCTAATATGAGAGGATAAGGATTGTCTTACAGAATAGAAATGCTGAGTGGGTGTGAGGTGGAATTACTAGTAAATAAACTATAGTACAACCGAACTGCAAATTATAGTAATGGGTATTCAAACCTCTATTAATGGTTATAGAGAGAAAGACTTTAAAAAAGTCTACTTCAAAATTATTGAACTTGTGGAAAATTCACAAACATACTTGATAAGGTTATCAGTGTTGATAATTTCTCCAGATCCAGGTATCAAAGACAAAGGTTGCTTTTTATCTGCATCTTAAATAAAGAAAAAAGTATTAGTGACTGGAATGCTACACTGAGATGCACATATTGCATAATATATCATATCTACCTTTTTCTTGTGCTATCATAGTACGCTGATATTTGCCACTGTTCAAGTCCTTCAGAACCTGCATTAATTCCGTGATTCGAGCTGTGAAACTAAAAAAAGAGAAGCCCATAGAAGCTCTAGTAAGCACTCTTTCAAACCGCTAAAATGACAAAGTTATTCAACCCAAATAGAAACACAATGTTTACATTTTAGAATTGCACTAGCTTGTCTAATATGCATCATATTTACAAGCTCCCTTTCCTTTTTCTGTAATAGCCAAATTTTTCTTCTTACAATGTAAAAAAAAAGGTTGGTAAATAATCAATACATTATTGATTTAAGAGCATTTGACAAGGTTTCAACTAAACATTCAAACTGCATGCCGGTACTATTTAGATGTGAAATTTCTAGTGGGCATAACTAGTACATCTTCAGGTATGTTTTCAGCATAAAATGTTTTGAATTGCTGAATTTTTAGCATGCTGCAAGGAACAAAGCACATAAGCTTATTTTAATTTTACAACCAGTTTCTTAAATTGAGATGAGAAAGACTCTTACTATTAAGCTTACCCAGCCAATCTTGTCATTTCACGGCCTGCTAGGACTATTCTGCCCAAAGCTTGAGACATTCTCAGTAGCATTCTTCCACTTTGGTAGTAATCCTAGAGTAGAAGAAAGTTTCTTTACGTGGACTAACAAAATTTTAAATCTGTAGGTTGTTTTAATTCTGGTCTATTTACCTCCAAAAGTTCTGCATGAGTGCTATTCTGATGGCGAGGATCAGACAGGTTCAAAAATGGACGACTAACAACCAGGTAACCAACCACAGTGGCAAGGTCTAAGAATAAATAGTGGCAGTTTAAGAATAAATATTAAGCTACACATTCATTGAAACAGTAAGAAAAAGACATTTCTTATGTAAAAAGTTTGTTTTGTTATTTATAGAAATCCATTAGCACTAGACACACACTTACATTTGGCAATGATAGTATCAATGAAACCCATAGAGAACCGGAACAGGATGAAGTTATGCAAGTGTTCCACCTGGTAAGTTACAGAAGAAAGAAGTTCAAACTCTATGAGTACCTGTTTTATTATCTTTTATTAGACATTTGGTTCCAAACAGTTATTTTTCAGTACCTCAGATACCTTAATATGCCTCTAAGTTTGGCTGCACAAGAGCACTGCACAAGAGTCCTGCTGGCAAAGACTTGCACTCGAGATCAAAACAAACTACACATGAAACTAAATAGTGAGAACAATAATTGTGGTGGGTGACAAGGAGGTAAGTGGCAAGAGAAAGGCCATTCTATCAGAAACTTCTCTTCTGCTTATAGCCTACCAGCTGATTTTTTAATCTAATGAATGTAGCAACAAAACCACCAAGCCACTATAAGTCAGTTTATATGAACGCATGTCAAGAATCACCACGATAGAATTAATTAGGTTTTGCTTAAAATGTTTTAAAAGATAGAAGAGGCTTACCAGCTTACGGAAAGTCTTGTGAATAGTCTGTTTTTCTCTCAAATTTCCATTATAAAAAGCAATTTCCTCACTAAAAAGAAACAAACGAAAATAATGCAGCTTCATTTTGTTAAAGACAGTCTTTGAAAAGAATCAGCCATAAAATATGGGAATATAGCACTTTCAGTTACCTTATGAAATAAGGGTTTGTACTTTTTCACAACAGTAGAACACAGGCTTATTATACCCCACTTAGTCTTGACTATGGAATATAATGCATATACAAATTACTTTACAATACGTAAAGATGCAAACACTTGGCTCAGACCCGAGCATCACACTTCCCAAGTATATTCTAACACACAAATTCCATTTACCCCACAGTATTGTCACTTATATCTTAGCATCCAAGCAAGTGTATACCTGTTTGTAATGAGCCTTGAGTTGACATATCTATACTCCCCTTCATACTTTTGTTCTATAATAGTCATCTTGCCAATTGGTCTCCTTAAACGTGTAAGGAAAAATCCTGAAATAATCAAGTATGCCATCATGCTAGCTGGACCCTGTGAATATCAAAAAAGAATAAAAGCTTAGATGGTCTCAAATGACAGTATCTGTATCCAAAATGCCCAGAAAGCATGAATCCCTTAATTCTCACCTCCAGTGTGCCTACATTGCCAATTCAATTACATTTGCAATTCCCATCATGGCACCTTCTTTTCTGTTGTAGATACTGCTTTACTAATTTTACTAATTCTCTGTCCCCAGATGCCCTTCCCATCCCAGCCTTCTATTCAGGTTTTTATCACCACCCAGTGTGACCTGTCCCCTACTGTCCTAGCTTATTTCATTAATGATTTACTGGTCCCCTCTCATTTCTTCTCCCTCCTTTCTGCCTACTTCTTTTTCTTTACATTCGCTAAACCGTCACACAGCAGTCAATATTTCAATCCCACTGTCTGATTTTATCTATACATATTTCCTGGTTCTCTCAAGCAGTCTTGGATCCTAAGCTACCACCGAAGTATGGAATGGCATAAACTGCACGTAATAACTATTACAGAGAGCAGTGCAAAGACATCTGAGACTGGGAAGGTTACCAAGGTTTAGTTAAGCCTTACTGCAAGTCTCTCTCAACAAAATTTGCACCATGTAACCCATAGCTACTCTTTTTCAACTCCTGAACATTTTTGATAATGCATCATTTCACTAAGTTGAAGAATTATTTCTAAAATTATTCAGCTTATTGAGTCTTACAGCTCAATACAAGAAATGGTTCCCCTTTATAGAGGCTGCACAGAAACAAAACCTACTTTCACCCTTAAATGGAATTCATGCAGGACATAAGCAGTCAAAAGGGTAATGTACTAAATGGGATTCCCAAAAAGGTGCTAGAAGAAAATAAAGAACTTTCTTGGTTCTTCAAATGGTTGATCAAATGCCTAAAAATACTGGTTTTTATTTTGCTTGCCTCAAAATAGAGGGCGCTAAAAGCACACAGAACATTAAGTGTGAATGCGTATTTTCAGTATATCCCTCCAAATAACGTATGAATCTACAATTACTGCCTAGAGTTTACTCAAATTCCTAACAGGTACGAGGTTATAACCAAAGAAGGGAAAATGTGCTTATAATTCTAAAAAACCTACTCAATTTACCTGTGCTCCTATTGCACTTGTTAGCTTGAAGATGTACAAAACTATATCCAAGAAGGGCTGTAAGAGAAGCATAGAAAAAAAGCCTTAGAACACAAACACAAAACTAATATAAATAGGTCCAGAAGCCATGTCCCACCCCAAGAACAGTTACAGCTCTGTATTAAAATACCAGCTAGCCTATTATACAAATTAAAAGCTAAGACAGAAGGAATCTCAGCCACATGACTTTTTCCTGAAAACATTTGCTCAAGAATTCAACATAAAAACACCATGATCTTCAAAAAAATACATACCATATAAAAAGAGTACTTTGCTGTTTTAGGTCTGTAATGACACTGCTCACTTATCAAAGGTGGACTAGAACTCATGATAATTTAACTGAAGTAATTATGAGAAATACAGAATGAAAAGATAATGCCATGTATTTGGCTACATACCTGATAGAGGAAAGATCCCAATGTTCTATAACCTCCCTCTCAAAGCTAAAACAGCCCATCTACAGGTTTTGTAGTCAAAAGTTTTTGAACAAACTAACTTGTAGTTTACTTATACTCAGCTTGTATGAAACACATAGCATCAAAAAAATTTAGTCTAAAAATGTCAACAGTACTCTCATTCACTACCCAATCCCCTTAGAATTTACACCAGAAGTAGGGAAAAGCTTATTCAATCACACCTCCCTACACAAAATAATATTCCTATATAACTAAGAGTTAGCCATTGCTTTTCTTCTGAAAACTGTCTATTGAGAGAGCAAAGTTATCTCTGTTCATCTGCAACGGAATGCAGTAAGTTCTTAAAAGAAAATTTAATACAACATATAACAACTCACAACAGTGCTTTGGTCATGAAAGCCACGAAGAGTGTGAAACAATACAATACCATAAACAATTTTTTATTACCATACTTCAAGCAATCCACATACAAATGCACATACTTGTTTTGAGCTGACACCCCCATCCTAAATGACTGTCAACCAAAATGCAATCATACAATAAAATAATTTTTGGTTGTTAATTACAGCTACTATTCAAAGTTCTCTCTTAAAAGACTTACCTTGCTAAGGTTTGAGTACAGGTCCACTACACTGTTACAGAATTTTTCCACATCCTGTGTAAGGAGTTGATCTGGATTAGCTATTCTGTTGTCCAGATTTCCCATTTTGTAGTACGTATAAGCTCTGAAACAAAACAATAGCTAAGCAGCAGAAAAAAAATTCATTATCTGGGATCTGGAATAACTGGAATGCCCTTGCTTCATAAAACTGAGATGCAAAGCAGTGCAAACATTAAATTACTGTATGGAATCAACATAGTTTGTGCTTCTGCCTGACTAAATCCACCTTAAATCCTGCAGGATCTTTTAGGCGTTTAGACTCCAGGATATCTTAGCTGAAGCTCAGGCTCACACTGCTATTGAACTTAAGATAGAAAACTCTCACAAACTCTGCTTCAGCACAGCTGACAACCAAAATTTAATGCAGAAGGACAGAAGGAGCTACTCAAGCTCATGCATCCAATTCGGCCTTCACCACATGAAGGCAACTGAAGTACTTTG
The DNA here is from genome assembly GCA_013397975.1 of Machaerirhynchus nigripectus. Lineage (NCBI taxonomy): Eukaryota > Metazoa > Chordata > Aves > Passeriformes > Dicruridae > Machaerirhynchus > Machaerirhynchus nigripectus. Next base: position 1,211,761 of record VZRQ01003875.1, on the reverse strand, counting down.
GAATCTGACCCAATCATGGAAGCAGTACGGTGCATTTTTTCCCCAATTGAGCCAACTTTGCTGTCTTTGTATCTATGCCACATACAACCTAGATAAGCCACTCATCCTAAACTGCAAGGTAATTGCAACCAAAAGCCTTTTCTGAGCAGCATACTTAACCTATTAAGCCCCCTTCCAACCCTCTTACTATGTACTTAAAATTATTTGAATAAATTTTTAAAACTGTAGACAAGGTGTTACTTACTTAAGATATTCCTCATAGAGGTATCTGGTGAGTCTTACTCGGAAGCAAAGTTTCAGTTCATTTAGACCATACTTCAGGAAGTTATTCACTAAAGAGATCTAAAGTAGGAGACAGTAATATTTAGCTAACAAGATTAAATATACTTAGATCAGTTTGCAGCATAAATTGTGTAAACACTTTAGAACAGATTAATTCCCCCAAAAAGTCATTAATGCCATATATACACCTAAGACCAATCATACAATGTCTACAGGACGACTGCTTAGGTTTCTGTCTCCAGTTCTCAGTGGATCTCACCATTTAAGACACAATTATGTTCATATTGCATATTTCCAGCTCTTCTGATAAACTCTAGAAAAGAGCCACCATTTGACAGCCACTCCCTTAAATGTGTCAACTTCTCATGCTTTAAGTTTTAAAACTTATTGCAAATCAGGTAGTAACAATTATTTCTATCTGGTGCAGATCAGAAACGTCAAAAAGCTGAAGGAAAGTTAACGCATGGAGGAAGTCGTAACAAATCTGAAAACTGAAAAATGTAAGAAATTTTAAAATTTAGGTCTAAAGAAAAAAAAATCCTCATCGTCAGTGGTGCCAAAAGAATCCCAAACCTATAGTCAAAATTGCCATCAACAAAACTAACCTGAAAACCTAAACATATCTGTCTAAAAAATAGTTCCAACCAACTAGGAAACATGCTGATGAAGTCTCCCACACACTGGAGCCAGAAAATTAAATGTGTTTTACTACAGACATGTTTGCATGTAAAACAACTGATTTCCATAGGTTTTAAGACACTCCTTTGAGATCCTTTCCTCAAATTCTTAATTTACATTTAAAATACGTTCTACTAGAAGTTGAGCACAAGAAGAGCACTTACAGCGGGCATTGCAGCAATGAAGTTGAACAAGTATTTCTTGAAATCTTTTCTGCTGCGGCCAATGATAGCACTGTAAATGACCACCAGCTAAGAGTCAGTTACAAGAGAAACAACAGAGTATAAACTTGCATGTCTTAAGTGGATAAATTCTCAGGTGAACACACTGAGGAAAAAAAAGTCATCACGGAAACCTGTAGCATCAGCTGTAGGATCCAGTCTGACACCCTTGTGTAAACTAAGTGGCAAGTGGCAGACTGAGCAGTTACCTCCTGTCTGCTCCTCTGTAACTGCCCACACTAAGGGCTGAGAAATTCATAGTCAGAGAATACCAGTTCTTTCCCTTCTCTGCTTTCACAGATTCTCACAGGAGAAACAAAGCAGTCCTTCCATTCTACAAAGCACCAAATGTCTCTCCTCAAACACAGAATAACTTTGATTTCACAGTTCTAGACACATTCTGACTTGCTTCAATTAGGAACAAGACCAGCAAGAATAACTAGAGGTCTAAAAATCACTTTCTGACACGGTAAGACTGAAAGCAACGCATGGAAGTAATCTAAAGAACAAACAGCTCAGTGGGAAGAAATACAAGCCCTAATATCCACACAACATGTCTAAGCCTAAGACATAAAACCACTACTCTGAAGTACCTTCCTGGACATTCAGATCAACAACATTCAGAGTCTTCAGTGTAAAAATGTTATGAAATGAATATTTATTAAACAGTTTAAAAATATTAATTTAATAAATTAGTTTTATTTATGAACAAATATAATTTAATAAATAAATTTTAATTTCTATGTACCAAAATATGGTGCCTCCCCAAATTGTAACTACACCAGTTTCCCAACTGTTTTAAACAAGCAAGCTATAAAATGTCTGACTTGTATTCTGATAGACAACTTCCCCTATTAAACACAAGAGAGAATGTTTAAAAATAACAAATGTATAGGTACCTTTCAATGACTGTTCCATTTTGAATCATCCAAATATCACAGTAAGTGCGGACTACCAGCATCACAGCAATAAGCAGCAAATAACCTGTCTAGTACAACCACAGAAGTGCAACAGTTAAATAATGGATAAAATTCACCATTTTTTTCCAGTAAGTCATCCAACTGTATTTAACAGAAAAGTATTACCCTGCTGTCCTAGCTAATGTAATATTTACCTACTTTGCTGGAAACACATTAGCATACAATATTTTTAATAAAGTACTGACTACATTTTTATGGTGAAAGTTTGCCTGTTAAAAAGCTGTGTTTGGACACATTAGAAGATGGAGGATTGCAGGAATAAAGAAGTTGCTGCTGTTCTGAGACGCCTTTCTGCCATAAGGTTGCAAGAGACCTCTGAACATCTACTTCAACTCCCCACTCAAAACAGGGCCACTAGTAACCAGTCACCAGTCAGACCAACAGTCCAGCCAGTTTTCCATCCACTTAACTGTCCACTCATTCAGCCAATTCAGTTTGGCTATCAGGGTATTAAGGGAGACCTGGTATCAATGTACGCAACATCCTCTGTTCTTTGCTTATCCACACAGCCAGTTCTCTCATCACTGAAAGCAATCAGGTGAGTAAGGCATGATCTGCCATTGGTAAATCCAGGCTGTTTGCAATCCCTTTTTTGTCCCTTGTGTGGCCAGAGTTAGCTTACAAGAAGTTCTGCTCACAGTCTTGCCAGGAGTATGGTGAAGCTGACCAGCCTGCAGCTTCCAGTAAACTTGTTTTCAAATATGGGAGCAAAGTTTGGGTTTTTTTGGGATTATCACTAACCTCTTCTAATGGCCATGACCTTTTCAAGTTGATGAAGGCCAGCTCTGTGAGCACTATCACAGGCATTTCCAACCATGCTTCTATGTACCTCCTTTTTGTAGTTGGGCTGTTGAAGGTCCCTGTTCATGCAGGCTAAGCTGGCTGCCGTGCTTGCTCTACACTCTGTACACTGGAATTCACTGCTCCTGTGCCTGATGTGTTTTGAAGTTATTACAGTTCATTGCTTAAGTTCTGAGCTCAACTAATGCTTTAGGGTTTCATTTTTTTTTTTTAAGTGTCCTGGAAAGCATGAGAAAGATGGAGGCACTGATTTCTACAGTGCATAGCTTTCCTGAAATGATGCTGAGAGACTTTTGGACAAATTCATTTTCTAACAAGGCTTGCCCTAAATATTAATTACTAAATCAAAATAATGAATGAACTGCATCCCAATAAAAGATAGGAAGCATTTGCACACAGAAGTGTACTGCCTTGCATCAAACAAGATAAACCCAGATGCCCTTTTAAAAGTTATGCTACAACAGTAGTTACCAGCTGACAGTAAATGGCTTACCTTGTAATTGAAACTAGAACTTTTGGTGATAAAACAACTGAACATAATGTAGACTTTTATATTAATATGTTGCTATTTTAAAATACATAGCACAATTTAGTCCTATTTACATAATGTATATGCAGTTGTTTAAATTCTGATACAATTTCAAAAGGAACTTGACTACAGCTTTATTTATTTATTACTGCAGGCAATGCTTACCTCTTTGCAAAGTGGTCTGGGGACCATTATTTTCAGGATTCGACATATTCGTGCAATAAAGACTCTGTCTACCACGGCTCGCTCCTTCTTTCCCTCTTTCTGCTGCACACAGAACAAAACAAGAAAAGTGAGAATTTTTTTGTATTATTGAACTATTGGTGTGATATTTTCCCTACCCATGTTATTTACAGCTACCTTCCTTCTGCAGAATTCGCAGTATTTCCCCCCAACTTAAGACTTGTTCAGACAACTTAAATAAAGAATTGGGAGCTATCAAAACAAACTGCAATAGGAAGTAGCTGCTATGATATAAAATACTTTTTATTTCAAATCTGTGTTAAAGATGATACACAAACAATGCAGACCACAGCACTAAAGTACATCCAAGTGCAACCTGTAATGCAAACATCTCTTAACATTGCTTGTTTCTTAAAGACACCATCAGCCAGTATTTTTAAAGATGCCTTCCATTATTTGTCTAGACAATCAATGGTTTAAACTCTTTGACTGTACAGCCCAAACCTGCTTCAAGGGAAACCAGAATTTTTTATTCCTTTACTTCTACAAAATGGTGCAACACACTCCTACTTAGCTCTATCTACCAAACTTAAAAATCCTCCTGTACCCAAACACCTTTTATTTGGGTCTGTTTCATTTGTTCACTCCATGTAACCCTATTTTCTGGCCTGACTAATCTGATTACTTTTTAAACGCTAATGGTCCAGTTTTCTTTTCTTTCGCATAAGGATGTGACAGACGAATTCACTCCTGAAAACAGACCAAAAGGGCACATGTGTACTTTGAACAAGTCTTGTCTAATCAACATAATCCTGCTAACTTAGCTACCCAAGTCTCATGCAAAGCATGCTATCAATGCCTATATCAATATTACAAGGTAGACAGGAAACCTAAAAGAGAAAAGATCCACTCTGAATGCTCTGTGAAGAAGCCTACACCTGCTTTTCATAGCATGAAGTCAACAATAGTCCCATCCTTTTCAAAAATCGATGTGAACACATACTACGAATAAAAATTCTAGCCTAATACGATGCTAAGAGGTAGATGACTACAACACTTTAATTAAAAATTATTTACACAAAAATCCAAGCAATCCAAACAACTAACACGACTGTCCAGTCCTAATGAAGCATGATCCTACATACATTATTGCTTTCCTGTAATAGAAATTAGTAACACAATGTCTGATGGCTACATTTCTAAATGACTAAATAGATATGGTATGAGTTAAACCTATTTTTCCCCTCTGTTGAGCCTTTCCCCAGTTCTATACTTCTGTGTTGCACTTAGATTCATTCCGGTATCTTCTTGCCCATAAGTTTTTTTCCCTTAGACTGTTAATCCCATTCAGCATAACTGTATCCAAGATGGGTAAGAATAGGAGAAATATAGTTAAGGTTTTTACAAATAGGTATAGCTATGCAAAAGATCAGTGTTTATGGTAAATAATACAGTCTAGGTGTGGTTAGAAGCTAACATGATGCTTGCATACACCTTTCTATTTATCTAGTGCAAGCCTTTTCTTAAAGTTTTCAGCAACGATGAAAGTACATGGGATCTATTCATACCATTGTAACACCAGAATCACAGACTCTGCCTTTTGGTCTGTCATATTTTATTTGAATAGGAAACAAATATCTTGACTTAAAAGAGATTTAGTATACCCCTTTCAAACAAATGAATTAACACACAGATCAGGGAAATGCCAAACCTCCTACCAGATGTTTTTAGAAACTGTCATATTCAACATCTTGTTCCATACTTTTTTCTTTTAAATAAAAAACAAATACAAGGTATACCAAATCTACACACAGCTGTTTGTTTCCATGCATACAGAAAAACTTACAACACTAGTCCTTCATAGGGCACTAAGAGATAAAAAAGGACATTGTGTACATCAGGCATCCATCATTACGGAGTCAAACTTCAGCGTCTTGTGATTAATCTGATTCTTCCATTTGTTTCACCAATGCAAGTCTGAAAGTATCATTCAAACCATATTTGCACCATAGCCAAACTTAAACTAGAGTGATACGACTTTAAGTGTTAAAAAATCAGGTTTATTTAAAATTAGTAAAGAATATTTGACATTAAGAAAGAATTACCTCACTATTCTGCAATGCTTGTTTTCCACTTCTTTTACTGCAAAGGGAAGAAAAAAAGTATTTTATTTGTTATTGACACATTTTTCTTTGTCTTGATCTCTATACACAAGACAGAAAGGAAATCTTGGGATTTCCATTCTATTTCTTTCAAAGCAATACTGTGTCTTCAGCAGGGCTACCTTATATGTCAAACCTATACTGCTTTTATACAATTTCAGTGGAACCCTACTCATTCCAGCAATCAGTTTCATGTAGGGAGACCAAGCTTCACTCTTTCATCTCCAAGTTCTCCTTTACCTTGGCTCTGTATCATGAACTCCATGAACTCTGTATCATGAAACTCCAAGTGTTTTTCTGTTTCTCACACATACTTTACAAGCATGGCTACATGGTTCCACTGACCGCAAATGAAAACTACAGGAATGCAGATTCAGCAATCCAAGCAACCCAACTTTGATGTTTCACACTATCTACATAAGCCAACCAGATTTGTTTTGCATTGTATTTGACTTCAAAATAACACATTTTACTACACAGAGAGATTATTTGTTCATAAACATGTGCTGCAGGGGAAAAAAAGCCAGCTCCTGCGAAATCAAGTTCCTGCAAAGATGTCCATTGAAAGGGGAGTTAGCTTTTAATTTTCCTTCCCCTGCATTTAACAGAACAGTTAATAGAAAAATATTTATCGACTGGTGCTAAACAAACATTTGAAAGCACAATACTATTCTTTTGCCCCTACTTTTAAGAAAGACAAGCTGACATGTAAGACATTTACTGTTTGTCTTTCTCCCTTTTGGAACATTCAAGCATCAGATGAGCACATGAAGCTGTTGGGAGAGTTTATATAGTTTAGAAGTGGCCACTAACCATATTAAACTGCAACTTTTTTAACCATGATATTAAAACACTGAGAGCAGGCTGCCTTAAAACTACAACATTCATACACTTTGAAGGCAGAACCTAGGACACTACAAGGAAGCAGCAGCTATGAAAGACATGCTCCTTCAGCCTACAGCACCAAACAGGAGCAGACTGCCACACAACCAGCTATCCCACAGCTTCATCAACAGCAACATTTCACATTTGTGCTTTAAAGCTCCGTGAAGAAAATATCTAGAATGAAACTGTGCCTATTTTAATTTATGATGATTAGAAAGATCTATGAATGTCACCGACCAATGAAAAGAAATAACCTAATTACCATGAAAGGAAGAGGCAAGGTAGCAGAGGAATATGAGAAAAGAAGGGAAGGAGGAGACCATGAAAGCAAGAAGGGAGATCCGCCAGTTTGGCAAGAACTTAATTAAAGGTAACAGAGACGGAAGCCTGAGAGAAGATATAATCTTGTAAGACTACTTGTGCAAAAGACAAAACAAAGAACATGACGGGCAGCAGAGGCCAGACTGGGGGAGAAATAACTTAATGAAACTTCAGAAGAGATACAACATTCAATCAGGCTGTGATGGAAGTACATCTGTGGAAATCCTAACAGGGTGCAGAGACTGAGAAACAATCTACTTGGAGACTACACCCTGGTGATGCAAGAGCAATGTATTTCTGGTACAAGAAACTTCTCAATACATCTTGTTATTTTTCAAAGTAGAAAACGTTGACCTGTACTCCTAAAACTTGAATATGGATCAGTCCAATCACATTTGGTTTGGCAGTAGGAGGAAAGTAGTATTCTTAAGCATGAATAAGTAGTTATCAAACTATGTGGTTATTTCTCTAGATGATTCATGACTTGCCATAATGTAAGATGAAAGCATGCTGCTCTTCCATGCTGTAATAATTCCTATAAGCTTTGCCGCTTCAAGTTCTGCCAATGTTTGAAGTTACAACACTCATAATACGCAACTATTTCAGCTTTTAAAGGATCTGAAGTGAATATATTAATAGAGTAATCTATTAGGAAGATAAGGGCTGGAATTATTCTGGCAGTTAGTTCAGTATCTTTGATGTATTTATTGATACATTTTTCTTACAGTAGCTGTCAAGAGAAATTGAGCAGCTGAAATTACTGAGCTGAAACTGTTTATCCATTAGAGAGAACGGAGGATTGTTTGGAAACCAAGACCTTACATTTAATTATGAACTCACACTTAATTAGAATTTATATTTATAAAGTTTAAGATAAAAATTAAGCATTTGTAAATTTAAAATCTCATGAAAAAGCTTTAACAGTGTTTTGTTCTCTTTTTTCTAAAAAAATTTGTACAAGCTCAAAACAAGACTAATACTTAAATAAGAATGGAAACAATCATATATGAAGTCTAGAAGCCAAAAAAAAAAAAAAGTGCCTACATAGCTCTCATTTTATTTGCAAATAAAGACTGTGCCATAGTTCTGCCTGGAATAAAACTTTTTCAGTCCAATACCTACTGGCACTACTGCAGACTCCACTGTAATACTGTAGAATATTTTTGTGAGAATGGTGGTTGCCTTCTCAATGAATTTAAAGACTAAATAACATCCTCAATTAGTCAGCAAGAATACAGCAAGACTATCTGGTTACAGCAGAGAGCTCTAACACTTGGAATAGATTCAAGCTCTCCATTATTCCAGACCTCTCATTTACTTAATGCTGGAGCATCACAAGCCTTAGTAGTGGAGGAAGGTAAGTGCTACATGCTGGTCGAATTCTCTACTGCAAGTAACTCCCCTAGTATAGAGGCCATTGTTCCTTTGTGCTCTCACAGACAAGGAGGGGTGGCGATGAAAAGGTTTTTGAAAAGGGTTATCCAGACAATATATAGAAAAAATATAAGAAAAAAAATACCATAGTAAAACATTTTTAATAGTGAATCAAAAACTGTGGAATTTGTCACCATATAATTTCAAGATCTAACTGCACAAAGCCCTCAACAAACCAGTCTGAATTCAATGTGTAAAATTTTTTTAAGAACATAAAGAGTCTAGAGGTAGAATGGAACATACATCACTTGAGGAAGTTCCAGGAAAAGCTGCATCGCAGATGTAGCCTGCTACCCGTTATTTAACTGCACAGGGCTTTTACAGCAAACATGGATATAAAAAGCAGAGAAAAGTGTCAGCAGTACCTGGGACTGTACTACACCAAACTTGTCCTTCATACATGCGTGGCAACTGAATAGCAACTCTCTAAAGAGAAGTAAGTAGGTGAGTAATCACCCAATAGACAGTAGGCAATACAACAAAACACCTTTCTCCTACACAGAAAAGAGAAACATAAGAAACATGATCAGCCCAAACCAGCAAGATGTTTTTAAAGAAACTAATAAAGAGTTTCAGGACTCTGTACAGGCACTTGACAACTGATCCAACTTCAAGGGCATTAGCGTAGCACCATGGGGAGGGAGAAAACATGCAATTCCAGTCTCCAAACAAGTATTGGTCAGACCACTCAGTCTTTTGACTCTATTTAAAGACCAGTGAGGCTATTCTCTCCGAAGAAACATGCAACAATACTGGTTACTCAAACAGAATCGTTCTCAACCCTTCTGAAGAGGAAAGTGATTTGAGAAACTGAAAAACCTTCAAGAGGCCTAAGTCAACTTACTGAAAGGTCTCAGGCATACTAGTTCTGTGGTATTTACTAGCAGACAGGAAAAAGTTAAAGGATTACTGTCTTTAGAAATACCTGTCTCCATCCAGAACAAAGTTCAGAGGAAGGAATCTACACTGAGCTAAGCGTAACAGGGAACTGCAGATGAAGAGTGATAAGCAAGACTTGCTGTTTAATGACATGTGATGAGGAAATAAGGGCTTTAAAATGTTACATTGTCCTTAACTGAAAAAAACCGTACAAATTTCAGGTCATGCTACCTTCTTTCTGTAGAGTTAGGATGACTTGCTTCAGCTCAACAGAGAGGAAAGAAAGAATATCTGATTTAGGATTAAGTGTAGCATTTCAAAGAGTTGTTACCTCTAGTTAACCATTGTATCCTGCAGACCTTACATGTTGGAACGGCACTGTGCAGTTTTCACAGCTTCAAAAAATCACACATGATAAAAAATTTTGCAATAGTTCATGATTATTTGTGCAGTTTACGGGTTAGTTTTGGAGTCAAGATACTACTGAGACATTGCAAAGACAGAATAAAATTCAAATTACTGAAGATGCAATTCAACAGTGTGAAGAAATAACAGCTATAGTGAGAAAAGTCTGTTGTAGCTCACTGGCAGGCAGAGTTTCATAGTGCATACCCCACACAGAGGGGTAAAGAGCAACAGCACAGTTATTTCAGGTCAAGGGCAGCCACCTTACTCAGAAGCCTGGGCACAGTCCAAAAGCATGCCCATTTACACAGCACACTCTGAGCACACACAGAAACCAAGAACACAACTTTCTTGGCTCTAGATTGTGCCTAGTTGCAGCATAACCAAAAATAATGAGAGGGGAATGTATTCAGGCAAGCAAGAAGGGGACTCTGAAAGGTCACAGAGAGCTATGTCACTGCAAGCAGGAGCTCTGCATTGCAAAAGCTCAGAAGGTTTCTACAAACCTTTGAGAAGAAGATAAAGCAGAACTGTTGGAAAGGAAATTCTAAGTTTCAGTAGAAGAATGCATCTCAATAACATAGCTTATGTACAAGAAAAACCTTAGTGCTATTAATTTTTTCATAAGCTGTGCTTGGGCCTGAGCTGTGGCTGCAGATCTCCCTCATGGATAACAGTGGAAAAAGATTTCTAGCTAGTTTCCTAAGAAATGAAAGAAAAAAAAAAAGTTTTACACTGTTACACACACTTACACTAGATCTTGCCTTAGACAGCTGGCATTTTATGCAACTTAATTAAGAGAGAAACCACTAATTAGCTAGCCAGGCCTCATACAAAGGCAGTCTAAATGCTAGGATTAGGACTGAGTCATCTGGTTTCTCCTGTCTCCATACCCTCCAGCTGAAGACAGGTTTTCTGAGCCCCAGGCAGGTTTTTGTACAAGATTGGATTTTCCACGTATTCTAGTAATGTATCTGTATATTTTGTCTCTTTTTTTTTTCCCCTCAATGCCAGTGCACTTACTGCAAGCAGCAGTAAGGACAGTCACATTCACATTCTGGATAAACTTACTTCAACATAGTTAGCATAAAGATGGTTTTGGTTTTGACACCTGCCACCTTTTCTCCAAGTAACACAGGTTCCCTTTAAGGCTTTTACATACATGAAAGCAGTCTATTAATCTGCAGTAATATAATTTCACCCTTCCTATCAGCCATGACTCAACTAGAACAGGTCCCTCCATGTGAAGTACGCTGGCAAAGCCCATCCAAATATCTTCAGAATCTAAAGAAATTATGCAAACTAACAAGAGAGAAGAACATCCTAAATATACACAAACAGAATAAAAATGCACCATCTGTTTCAAGTTATAACTACCACTTGCTATATTTAAACTCCTGTGTTATGTTTGAAAGCTCCTCCAAACATTTGGACATGTGTCTGTCACCTCTGATTGCACTTATGTCAATCACTGTCAAACTGCACGTTCACAGGCTGTGCAGCCAAGGACATAAGCAGTGACATCTACTGAGTGAGTGACATCTGTCAGCAGACAATGGCTGAGAAGTCCAGTGACAGGCAGGAGCATAGGTTATGTGTCACCCAAGATGAACTGTGCAAAACACTATTTGATATACACTGTCTACAACTCAACCTCTCTCCACTCAATGAGCCTTCCCCCTCACTTTAGGCTTGCCTAACCTCTAAGGCCTCAAGCATGCACTATTCTAACTTTATTCATTTTTTTCCTCGCAGGAAGGATGCCATCACATGGGTTTCAGAAGTTCGGTTTATACGAAATTGTGTCCACATCCCAGCATCTTCTTGGATTCTAATGAACACATGAACACAGCTAGGTGACAGGAAAGGCCAGTGTGTCTAGGAGCAGATTCTAAAACATTTTATTTTGTCACCTTCCCATACATTACAAACACCTTCCTATACTCCAAACTGTTCATTCCCTTTCCCTAATCTTGTAGTTCCAAACTCTAACCCTCATTACCTTCTATTACTTCTTTCAGTCCCTCCTTCTAGCAGAAAGTTGTATGAGTTAAATACCTTCTTTCTGAAAGTAAGCCAAGCTCATTCTCTACTTGTGTAAGTACTTTATTATAAACTACGTGGATACTCAGGAAAAATGCTTATTAGAGGGATAATGAAAAATATCCAGCTCCTTTATGTAACAGCCCTTAAGGTTTTAATGCTGAAGCAATCAAACCTTAAGCAAATATTCTGTTGCTTCTTGTTTGAGGCAGGCTTAGGGAAAGAGAATAAACAGGCTTTTCTTCTGCATTATATACGTAGGATAATGTAGTTTCTCAAAGAACTTCTTATGACTCTAAAAAACCTAAATACTAAAACTGAAGTCATAATTGCATTTAAATATAACAACTCCCCCCCTCCCAAGAAGACATGAAGATTTTGTAAGGAAACAGCTTGGAAAAAGAACCAATGTATTTTTCTCCGTGCTTTACTCCAAGGAAGTAAGATGGTAAATTAACAAGTTACTATAAGCAAACAGTTCTATATCACTCTACTTTGGAAGATTTCAGAAAATTGTGGTAAAAATGCATTGAAAATTGCAAGCGACACCACCTCTCAGTTCTGTAAAACCAATGAGCAGTGTAATACCTCTTACAGAACAACAACTGTGACTAATCCAGGCAGTACTAATTAAGTGATCTTTGACCTACTAAGGCAGGTTGGCATAACACATACAGCTTAATTATTCATACATTACTACTTGATATGAGTTGTACTGGACCTTGCCCCTATTGTTTGACAGCAGAAAAGTAGGTAAAAGTTGCTACCTCTCCTTCCTGCTATCATGCCTATAACTGGTTATTCTATACAAAAACAAGCACAAACAACATGAAAAGCCTGTCACATAGCTTTCTTGTCACACAAACACATTTTATTTGCTAAAAGATTTTCCTTCTTTTTACAATTTGTATGTTATTTTACTTTTCAACTCCAACCAGCAGCAGACCTATTGCTGACATTCCAGCAAAACTTAAAAAAGCACACAAAATCAAACAGAAAAATGACAGTTACTCCAGAAACACGTGAAATAATAGGAAAACACAAAATGTTATTTTGAGCATAAAGTATGTATAAGTAAGTGTGTATTCTGAAACTGTATGAGGAAGGAAGAAGTCTTGCAGGTAAAGTTCACAGTCGCTCTAGAACACTTCAATGATTCACTTGAATGTTAAGCCCAGCGTTTTGCAGTTTATATTCAGGTCTGCAACATTTACCTTTGCCCTTGCGAAGCTCAAAACTAGAATTTTACCTTCCAGAATTCAAGAAGCCAAAATTCACCTCACACTAACACGACACAACATTTTCAGGCATCATACACCAAGGTTAACAGAGGAATTCACACATACAAAACTAAATCACCTCACGTATTTTAGTCAAGTTAACCTCAAGCAGCAGATATGCTACCAGTCCTCTTCCAGACTATCTAGATTGCCAAGTGAAATTCTTCTCCCTAGGAATAAGTACAAAAATTTAGGATAGCCATGCCCTCCCAACTTCTTCCTCTTCCCAAAGAGACAGAGATATACAACACAGAAGTTAAAGGATACACTAGGCCCTGCAGATGTCAAAGGCTGTGCAGTTGTTACTATATGCCAGCATCATATACCAGCACAAGAATGCTGAAAATGTAAAGATTTGGCACGATGACAATCCTTTGCAAAAGTATGCTATAATTTACATTAGCAACAAAGCATGAAGAAATGAATGATACATGAACTAATGAGACTAAAGGAGGATGAGGCAATGGTAATAACCAGATGCTTTTGTCTAGGCTGGTGATATAGGCAATGTAGCTTACCTACTGCCTAGTCTTGATAGGTAGCATTCTGTAAGGCTCCTGGCAAGGTTTGCCTCACAGGGAAACATGGAGAAAAGAACGAAGACCAGTGGGCAAAAACCATCCTCAAAATAGCATTCAAGCAGCAGCACAGCTATTATTGAAACAACCGAATGTTGGATGTTAGAGTTTGGAATCCATGGCCACAATACAGTACCAGTAGCAAATAAGACCCAAGTTGTGGAGGAACTCGAAAGTGTAAAGCAACACATACACACAAGAGAAAAATCAAGTTTGCAAGCAGGGTACTTACTTTATCAACTGCAGTTCTAACAAATTCAAGAATGCAAAATGACTAGAGAGGAGATTACAGAAGTAAAGGACAAGGTATCAGAAGACTGCGGTACAGAGAGAGGAAAACGGACAGATCAGGTCAGGCTTTCACAAGCCCATTCATCTGCTGGATTAGCTGGAATGTAATTCATAAATTACCTCCCCTTTCCAACTCTCACTAATCTTGTAAGAATGTTTGGTCCACCTAATACATATAAACGCCTCAAATTTTTAACACTGTACCTAGCAAAACTGAAGATCCACACAGGAAAGACACATTCCAAATAGTCTCCAGCATTAAGTCTAATGCTTACTTTCCGTACACTGACTCCCAAGCTAATGCATGCCTTGCCATTGTCAAGTCCTGCAGATCAACATCAGAAGGCATGAAAGCAAAATAGTTTAATGGGGAGCAACCCAGGACCCACATAATATCTATTTCAGGTATAGGGAGATTACTCTGGACAAGTTCTAGCTTGCTTCTATCAAATGAATGCTACCAACAGTGGGAATATATTAAATGCACTTCAAAACTACATTGGGCCTGCATCTATGTTTGAAGATGTGCTCCAATCTAAATGAAACCTGCTTTGTGTGCTCCAAGATCATTCCTCAATGAAGGCAGAGCAAGGTAAGTGTGGACAATTGAAACCCACTTTAAAAGAATAGTCTTGGCCTGACTTAAAACATAGGTGCTCCTAGAACATCTGCATGGACCAGTATTTCTTATAAATACCACTATATTAGGTGTGAAAATCTGAGCTCATAGTTTTTGAGCCCTTAAATACAGCTTTTCTGCTTATTATAAATGGTATTTCACTAAACTAGGCAGAGATATTTGAAAAAAAATCACCTCTCCCTACGAGTTTGATAGAAGAGTAACCTTCAGCCATAGCTCAGGATCTTGTTTTAACTCTCATGCAAAAAACAGTGTAAGGTAGCAAATTCATGACTTTTCAGCAGCGTATCAGTGTCTGCCATGTTGTATGACAATTACCTAATTTCATGAAACTCTTACCGATACCATGTATGAAAGGAATTAGGTAAAATAAAACTGGATCGTTGCTTAATCTCAGGTATGTTATTACTTAAGTCTGTTGAGTAAGTCCATTTCAGTATAATTTTGTAGTGCCTTCAAGATACCCAACTGCAATATCTCAACATACCAGGTCTTCAGCATATGGTCAACAACCTACAATCACAAATACACTAAAACTGTGAAAGGACGGAGTCTGCGATATATTCTTCATCTGTGGCACCAGTGTTTTGTAAGGTATTAACGAATACACACCCGAGCACCTTATACCTGTAAGGCAACCTCACGGGGAGCATCACCAGATTTGGCCGCTTTGAAATTGTTGTCTCTGTATGTTATTGTCACACGGCAGCATTCAAACAACGGCTGAGTCTGTTAATTGTCTGTGCACACACGGTCATCCCTAGAATTCAACTGCTAATACTTGTTCGCAGTCAGGAAAATAGAAAAAGCCAATATAATTTGGGTAACAAGGCAGCGGTGGTTGGATTCTCGCAAGAGGGGCACCGACCTCATGCCGGGGAAGGCGGAGGGGGAAGCAGCCTGACCCCCGTGCCCAGGAGCCGCGTCCCGGGCAGAGGGCGGCGATGGCAGCGCCCTGTGTGTGGCACAGGGAGGCGGCTGCCCCTCCGCCGGGCCCAGGGCCGTGAGGGCGAGCACAGCTCCCGCTGATCCGGCCTCCCGGCG